>JAQGAK010000226.1:0-111890 GCA_034696945.1 Lipothrix lubbocki
ACTTCAATATTACTTCGGGCCCATTGTTTTTTTGACTTTTTTCCTTCCGACCCTGTTGTAATATTATTTAAGCTACAACATGAGCTTTAAATATCATGTCCAGCTCGATCCCCCTGTTTGGGCCAAGAGGCGGAATATTGACCATTTTTGACGTTTGGATGCTAATTGTGACGTCACAGCAACACTTTTGGAATTTTTTTTTCTTGCATTAGACATTGTTTGATGTGCTCTTTCTAATGAGGTAAAAGTTTCTTTAATAATTTACATCAACATGGAATGCCTACCTCGATCCGCAGATACCTACCCTGTGAAGAATTGAAGAAGGCGAAGGTGGATCTTTCTTGCTTGCGTTGATATCCTTGGCATTAAAATATACAGAGATCTTTCAGATGTTCTCTCTCCCACCCATACGAAATTATAATTTGGATTTATTTATTCGGGGAGGTGGCATGTTTACTTATTCTTCTTCTTACAATTAATTGTATTAAATATTGTTGGGGATTACGTCTACTTTCAAATTATCCCAATGTAATCAACAGGAATTTCTCCCACTCTCAGTTGTTCTTTAGTGGTTCATCAGTTTTTAATTTTTTTTTATTAATAACTTTGTGGATCATGGTTTAGCCTTTCCCCCTCTTTTACATTTCGGTAAGTCTGTCATCTCATACATCTATTACTGACCTGTAGGGAAATCTGTAAACAGATTGTATTTTATATTGTAAATGTACTTGCAAATTTTATTTTATTATTTAGTACTAGTGTACATTTAATTGTAAAGCTGTTTGTAAAGAGTATTGACAAGGAGTAAATGCCGGTGAGATGTGTCATTTCTCAATTCTTTGTGTCATGACCTGGATGACAATTTGACCATCTTGTTTGTGTTAGTAATGATTTTTTGAAGAATTGTTTTTAAAGAATTTTGTTTAAGAGTTTGTCGGAGAATTTCTTTAAGGATGGTTACTTGCAATCTGCAAGGAAGGATTTAGCTACTTATTAAGGGAGCGTTCGTTGTAAATTTTTTTAAATGAC
Organism: Lipothrix lubbocki; assembly: GCA_034696945.1. Taxonomy (NCBI): domain Eukaryota; kingdom Metazoa; phylum Arthropoda; class Collembola; order Symphypleona; family Sminthuridae; genus Lipothrix; species Lipothrix lubbocki. The sequence continues at coordinate 1,030 of JAQGAK010000226.1, forward strand.
ATCAGACTATGTTGGTCCGTTATGATATGACGTTTCTTGTTAATTGTTGCATAATTTGATATAACAATGATTATGTTTAACTTGTTAATTTTTTTCTTTTTCAGCTTGTTTTCGTTCCTATCCGTGGGATTTTGGTTCGACTTAATTTTGTATATCTATGATTGACAATGTTTAACATTAAACAACTCGTAAACAAGATCACGGACAAGGTACATATATCAAATTTTTTTTATTGCGGTGGAGGAGGATATTTTACTTATTGTATTTAAGTTTGTCAATATTTGAATTTCAGATTTGTTTCTTGTAAAAACAATTTGATTCTCATAAACCATGTTCCTGAGGACGTGTTTAATGACATTAATAATGTGAAGAATCTATTTATTACGATCGATTTGACAATATGCCCTTACAATCGGTTACTTTATATTATATCTAAATCTAATACTGTATGTATGTTGCAGGGAAATGTTCCTCGTGCCGGTGAAAGTTCTGCTTCCGTTCTTGATTCGGACGAGCACTCTGCGGAAGGATTTTTATGTCCGCCGTGCATGAAAGCTTTTCCTTCTGCTGAAGCGCTGGAAGAGCATTATTTGAAGGCCCACCCAATGGAGGAAGGGGGGCAGGGTGAAAATGTACAACTTCTACGCCAAGAAATTGAAAATCTGCAAACCTCTCTAGTGGTTAGTCGTGCAAGAAGTTAAGACAGAGTTGCGAATAACTAAGTTATTAAATCAAGCACTGTACTAACTCATGATGTTGTGCGAAGACTTCGTCTTATTACTAAAGCTTAAATAATTTGTCGTAGGAGGAGAAAACCATGTCAGAAGAGCTGAAAAAAGAAATGATGAAGATACAGTCCGAGATTACCAGGAAAGAAATGGAAAAAGGTGCCTCAGCCAATGCTCTTGCGACTTCAGAAGAAAACAATTCAATGTGTAAGAATCTATCCTTATTTTGAGCAGTAGTATTAAATAATGATGTGGCTCTAATCTGTATACCATTAATTGTTTTTCAGTAAAATCTGAAGTAACTCTACTCAGGCAGCAGCTAACTGATGAGTTAGAGCATGTCGCCCAACTAAGGAAAGAAAAAGAGTTGCTGAAAGAAAAATTACTGACTTTGGCATCACAAAGTGATACGTTGGCAGCGGATAACAAGTCGTTACAAAGTCAGTTGAATCATAGGTAAATTGTTTATTTTATTCATGTTTCAACTTTCATGTTAATAATTTTAGAAAATTATTAAGAAAGTAGATTCTATCTTGGAGTAATTATCTATAATAAATATTTTTCTGAAGGTAATATCTGTACATGTGTGATAGTACGTTACGTGAGCTTTATACATTTAAGGTCTGTTATGTATTTTTCTCGATAAGTTTGAAGTCTTAATTATCTAAAATTATTTTAGGAATACTATAGACGATGCTGCCGTTCTCCGGCAAGAGTTGGTTAGTGTTCAACGTTTAATGGACCAATTGACTCAGGAAAAGGAGAAAGAAGTTGATGTCTTGAACGTAAAAGTTGGCGAGTTAGAAAACGCTTTAGATAGCGCTAATGCTCTATATGAGAGAGCGAAAGCTGAACTGGAGAAGTCTGTAGTAGAAAATCAACAATTATTAAAGTATACGGATGAAAACTATCAATTAAAACAAGAACTAGCTGATGCAATGGCAGCTCATATGAGAAAAGACGCTGAAATAGATAACCTCAAAGAAGAAACTGAGCTCGTGAGTTACGGTTACTAATATTAATTATTATATAAAATGTTTATTATTGCGTTTAGCTTACAGCTGATGGGTGATTTATACTCTACTCTTCCAGGCACAAAAGAAAATAAATTCATTAGAGACACAGAACCAACAGTTGGCACAAGAAAAACCCGTTGCAGCTCCACCCAGTGAAACGAACGAGTTATCGGAAACTGAGATAGATAAGATTAAAACAGAAAATTTGTCCCTTAAGGCTGAAGTAGAAAATATGCAGTCACAAAATACTGACCTAAATAAACAAGTGCACAATCTAAAAACCAAAATTGAAAAAGTCGAAGCGGACGGTAAAAAATTAGTTGAAACGCACACTGCAGAAAGGAAATCTGTTCAAGTGAAGCTGTCAGAATATGAGGAAAAATTGAAGGAAAAGGTATACTGTGCATTTTTGCCATGCAAAAGCATTTTCTGTAGCTATTTGCCTTGAAGATTTGACTTTTTACATGAAGTTCAATAAATTGCTTCTGTTGCAGGACCAAGACATTAAGATGATTAAAGGTCAACATAGTAGTACAATCAGTCAAAAAGGTAGTTTGATTTTTATCAGTTTTGATGTGTATTACATATTGTAACCGCTGTTATGCATTACAAGAGCTTTTGTTTATTTTTTCAGACGCTGAAGTGTCGCAATTAAACAAAGAGATTGCTACGCTGCGCGAAAAGATAACCGAAAAAGGAAAGTTACTTGAGACCGTGCAAGCCACTAAAGTAATAGACCAGTTGACTACAAAGCTTTTCCTAATACAACTAAATGAAATGTCTGTCATCTTTTTTTATATACGACTGAAATATATTTTGTACCTATTCAATAGGTTTCACTAGAAGAGAAAATATCAGCTATTGAAAAGGATAAGTCAGATGTAGAAACCGAACGTGATAGTTTGAGCAAGAATATATCTAGTTTAGAAGAACGTTGCAGTAATTTAGCAAAACAAAATGATGAAAGATTACATAATATGGAGGAAATTCAAAAACGACTTGATGATTGTGCATCCGAACTTCATGTCAAGTCAGCTACTGTTGCCAGCTTGGAAGATACGATGAAAGACTTGGAGTCTAAGTTGAAACATAATGAAGCTAAATTAAGACAAACAGTTGTCGATTCAACAAGTAAATTAGAGGAAGTCAACAGTGAGTATGAATCTCAACGGAAATTGCTGGAAAAATCTATTGTAAGTTACTAAGTTTTAACGCTGTAGTTTTGTACGGTATTTTTGGTACAGCGATCATAATTGTTACTTTTAGAATGAAAGTGATGATAGAATCGGAGCGTTAGAAGTTTTGATATCGGAAAAATCACAAGAAATCAACGATCTTCAAGGGAAAATTTCAGAAACTGAGAGTTTTGCTTCTCAGACAACGACAAGAGTCAAATCACTTGAGTCGAAAATCCAGGAATTAGAGGTTTTAAATAGTGGTAAGTGATTGCATTACATAATTTTTACATCTCGAACGAAGCTGTATAATCCGCACGGGATTAAGTGCAACAATTGTCGACTAAGTCGTTGTTCTAACATAATGTTGTTTATCAGAGCTAAAGTATAAATTAAAATCGAGCGAAGAGGAGAAGGCGCTTCTGGCTGAACGATGCTTAACCGAACAGAGTAAAGCAGAAGCATCCCACCAAGCTTACGAAGAATGTAAACGAAAACTTGAAGATTCTGTAGCCGCTCTGCAAGAATTGGGGCGAGAGAATCAAAGTTTGCAAATCGAAAGTGCCAAACTACAGGGGCGTAAATGGGCTGACGACTCAGTCGTGAACACTTGTACTGCATGTGTCAAAGAGTTTACACTGACAAATCGAAAGCACCATTGTCGTCACTGCGGTCAAATTTTCTGTAATGATTGTTCCTCTCGTACAGCTTCTGTTCCCAGTAGCAAGAAACCTGTACGCGTTTGCGAAGTATGCTACCAAGAACAGATGTCAAAATGAGAGCTCCAATTGTGTTTATTTCAAAATATTATGTCCTTTGTATTCTTGGAAAAATTTAGTGGAGTGCTGGAGTCTTGGATTTTAGTTAAATATTCGTTATTATTCCGTGTTCTTAGCCATATTTCTGATATTTTAAAGGTAATCCATTTTTGTGTGTTTTCCATTTGTTAGCTACGTGTCAATCTTTGATCTCTAGTAGCTTCTAAACATTTTCCTTTACTACTAAATTTGTATTGTTCACATCATCGTAGATGTATTGTTTACTTTTATCGTTCTTGCTGAGCTTCCAGAGATGTTGAAGCTATGATAAGTGATGTTATTTATAACTACAAAATTTTCATGCGATTTACGGGATACCGAACAACTTTAATAAATTCACGATAAAACAGCTCTAGCTATGTGGTGCTTAATTTACAGTTTTTATTTATGTTGAATTCCACTGCTGGGACTAAAAATCTATGAGAAATGATCATTAAATTCTAGCTGGTTCTGAATCTGACATTAATTTAATTTGCGTCAGCGTCAGTCAAGAATTCCAGCATTAAAACAATAAAGAATAGATGCCACAGACTCATGAAACGTTTTTCGACAGTATATAAAATCTTACGAAATGACATAATAGTATATAACCATGGTTCACAAGTTGCTGTAAATATTAGTTTATTATGCTGAGGTAGGCTATCTCAGATCATCCGAGAACTTTCCTACGCCAGCTATTTAATTGAGCAGTGCAGTGTGACGACCAAGACTATAGCTACTATTAATTATCTATGGAATTTATATATTAGCTCTCGCTTAATAGAGTTCTTATTAGCTTAATTTTGGATGCTGCCAATCACCAGGTGCAGAAATCTTTGAAGCCTACAAGCAGAATATAGGAATGTGATCTAGTATATATGAAGTTTCCACTGAGCAACTTTACACGTCGAGCTCCTCACCAGATCCGAAGTGGGAGGATGGAAATTAAATATTATATATAGGGTCTCCAATGGATTCCTTTTGTCATTAATCAACCTCCTGGAGACACCTGTGCTTCATGTACGAACATGTGAGAGAAGTCATTCATGAGAAAACAAGACAAAGGTTGCATAAAGTTTCTTTCGTCTGTACACACCTTGAAGCACCCTATTCACTTTCTTTTCTAGAGGAGTTTATGAATGCATTTGCACATCCGGAAGGGTTAAGTATGATTGTGGTGACGCTAGCTATGTACACTAGATACTTAAGTTACCCCAGAGCAGTCGCTGAGCATTGAAATTGAATTCGTACATTATCAATTTCGACTTGCTGGTTTTCCGCTAAACCGAATAATGAGTCGCTTAAGGCAGTCCCGTCCTGGTTAAATTATTGATGTGGAACGAAGCTGCTTGGAGTATTGAGAAGAGCAGGATGGAGATGAAACATTAGTCAAAATTCAGTTCACTCTCTTGGTGTATGAACCCTTTATAGGGAGGAAAGAAGTTTAGTCCGAACACTCTGTTATGATATATAGAAGCTTCTCATTTATATATTTTGTTAATCGATTTTGCCGAACTTGCCAAACTTATAACAAAATTATTTTGCTTTGAACATTCTGTCAATGCCACAATAGATAGTTACTACATTATGATGCAGGTACACATAACGAGGAGTCGCCGTGTCACTCTGGTGGAATTGAGCGTCTACAATCTAGCTCAGATTTACTGATTGCTATGAATATACCAATTGAGCACAATTCCTTCATCATAGATCGACAATCACAGAACTTTCCAGTGAATTCCAAACCTCCAACAACAATAATTCATCTATTGCTTACACAGACACACAATGGTATTAACGGGGAGATACAATTTTATGTAGCCACAACCTTGTAAATAGAGAGCAACTTTTAGAGGCAAGTATACTATACCACTGACAAAGAGTTGTATGTACTTTCGGCTGATAGCTTTACTGATATGGAAAGGGAAAACCTCCTTTCTGTGCTTTCCTGCCTCGATTCTCTGTGTAGAATCGGTAATAATATCTCGCTTCTCTTTCACAACGAACCATGAGAAGGGCTTGAACGTATTCGGATACTAAACAGCCTATCTCTCTGGCAGTTTTACTTCTCATATAAGCCTAAGTTGATTGCTTCAATTTTTTACCACGTGCGGGTTTCCGATACCAATGATGAAATAAACCTTGTTAACAATTTAGGAGAAGATACGGGAAAGGATTGAGAAGTAGATTTTTCCCGTGTGTGCAGGAAGCATTCAAAATAACGTGGTAGTTGCTGTCTCCTTTAGGACGCTGATATTATGTAATACGAAAGTAATTCCGGAGCTATCTTTTCATCACACATTTGCTAGTGTCTAAAAGCTGAGTTATGGAATTTACTGAAAGTAGCGATGAAACGCTTACCCTAACGATCACTGTTGAAGGAAACCCCACAGTTAATTATTACATTGGTCTATGACACCAAAATTGAGAATTACGCTTAGCCGCTACATAAGGTTCATTTTGTGCCACATGCCACAGATACCTTGCAAAGCGCATACATTCTCTTTCTTCATAATATGTACATATAGGATATACCTTGGTGGATATATTTTAAATGCTCTGACTTTTCCAGGAACATATTGTAAGGAAAGCAAGCAATGGCTCTCACTGGTTACCATGCTCCTCTTTCAACTGCAAAATTAGAACAAAATTAAATTCAGCTTAACGGTAGTGCAATAATGTGTAATAAATTACTAGGGGCTCCGTGCATTTTCGCGAATTTTCGAATAATTCTTTTTAAAACAAGACGGTGCGCGGCGATTTGGGCAAATGCCTAGGTGAAAGCGGGCAAAATTTGATTTTAATTCATTTTAGGCGTATTGCAACATATTTTCCACAGCTTGGTGAAAGGAGTACCCGAACTTTTATTTTGCATTGAAGCTGTTAAAGTATCATACAAGACGATTCCTACGAGCAACACTCGATGGGGTAAGATGCGACGGCAGCCTAGATGGAACTTTGCATTAGGGAAGAACAAAGCGGCGTAGTATACACGGGTGTTGGGGTGTATTATCAGTATTCTCATGCATTTTATTTTTTAAACTCGGGTATCTACGGTATTCACGTCTGTGCCATAATTATACGTCTCTATAAAATTTCATCCTATGCAGAGCCCTGGTGCACTTTTACGCATGATTTTTGAATGTATGTACCTATACTTACCATGGAATGGGCTATAAATTTTTAACGATGTAGACTGTAATTTAATAATTTGTGGGTAATTATTAAGTTATTGGTCATTTAGTATCCAACTATGTTGGTAAAGAAGCGTTGGAAGAGAAGGAACGGTTAGCTGAGCTCAATATATTTTCCAGCTATCTGTTTATTTCATTTCCGTGTTGATGTAAGAAAGGAAGAGGTTACATTCTGTGAGCCGAAATAACTTTCTTACTTTCATTTTCATGGTATTCAAATGTGCTGTGGAGTAGCAAAGTGTTCTCAGTGTGTTCTATGTAAGTACGGGAATGTAAATCTCCACACAGATTTTACCTTGGCCCTCACGATATTTTTCGCCATTACTTCATGTTGTAAACTTTTGCTCTACACTGCACGAAGCTCGGACACATAGTAATAGGGACGACAGCAGGGACACTTTATCACTTTTGCATCTTTATTTCCTGCCGTAAATCATGGATGAAAAGGTTGGAGAAAGCTTCTTGAAAAAATTTGATTACTCAGCTCCCCTTACTTGCAGAGACCCCAAGTTTTTCTTGGTTTTACATTGATACGTAGAATATATCGAACATTTGTCCATGACTTCCATGGCTTTCTAACCTGCTAAGATAAATAATGGTCGAAGCATGTTTACAATCTATATTATACTCCAAGGCACAACCACGCGTGATGCTTGCTTTATTTTATATGCAGTATACTGTCCTGTCAAAGTTTTCGAAAAATTCTCCAACATTCCTTTGTACTGTACACAAATTAATGCAAAAGTGGTGTTTTCTGCATCCATTTCAACGTAAATGTATTCCTATTTTCTGTGATATACCATATGGAGCAAGACTCTAAGTACTATTATATGGATGTATAATAATAAGATATATTCGAATTTTGATTTTAATAGGCATTATTGGAAATGTGGAAATCAGTTTCATCCTTCCGACATAATATATGTATTCCTATTCCTGATGATATACGTGCCTATATGCATGTGCATGCTATATGAATCGATTTCAATTTTGTGATGCGTTTATCGCAGATTCCTGCATGCTTCTGTTCTACATACAAGATTCTTTTGTTTTCCAAGAGTTCATCCTCTATACAAGGAAAAACTTATGGAGAATAAATTCCTACTGAATTCCACGAAAGATATTTGCACCAAAAATCGTCTTGCAATATATAAGAGGTTAGGAATAAATTATTTTTCATAATGCTTCTAGACTTTTGAATATAGGGAATAATCCGTTAGAACCAAAATAGTTTTGAAACATGACATCATTATAAGTAACTCGTGGCGGCGGATCAAGGGGCCAGGGGGGCACCCCCTCCCTTGATTTAAAAAAGTGCAAAGGTTTATATTGGAAATTGATGCCATGACGATCGCGCCCTTGTATCCAAATTTACTTCCGCCGCCAATGAAGTAACTCGTCCAAGGTTTCATAATCTGCCTTTTTAACGAGTTGAGTGACTTTCTAAGAATTAATTTTCACTCGAGGCAATAAACAGCGAAACTTACGTTTGGCGTGGTTACTTCTAAGTTTGTTGTACATGGACAACAATTTGAATGGATAAAAAGTTATGAATATGTGAGCTATGGTGGAAATCATCCAATAATTTAGGTAATTAGTACCCCCCGACTATTCCGTATCTGGCTGGCCTTTTAATGAGAAGGAGTCGCTTGTTAGTACGCTTTGTGCTTTATAATAATTTCTTTTGATGAGATAATATGGTTATCAAAGGTTTTTTTGTGATGACGATTTTAAATGATTAAAGGATATCACTTGAAAATATTAGTAATCATCTGAAGTAAGAAGCATAACGGAAGGATTTTTACCATGTCCGGGTGGAAAGATTCGGCGCACTTTTCTGTTCGGCGTGTATACTTTATGAAGAAAACAAGGACCCGCAGGTTGAAGTTCGTGAAACGAGAAGGTATAGTCATTCGTTGCTGCCTTGGGAAAGGCAGTCTGTCGTCTGTAAGCTTTGCTCACCACATGGAACGCTCCTGGAACAGCTCTTCTTCCCAACTGAACCGAGTCTACAGGAACCACAACCGTGCTTTGAGCGATACAGCTTAAAGGTTCGCCGTTTTATTTGTTTGAAAAATCATATCATTCGCTGAAGTGAGTATTGCCGGAAGTTATTATATTGGGACCAATCTAGTTTTGTGAATTTACTCATTCTTACTGAACAACCTTGTTTACGACAGAACTTGCATCCGGGTACGATAGGCGGAAAAGATTTTGTACAAGTAAGTTTATAATTTACCCTTATTTATAATTAAGCTTATATATACCCATTCAAAAATTTATTAAAACTGTATGAATTTGATGCCACGAGATAAAAGTATTTCCCTCAGTGCATAGTTATGTTCAGAACCTTCATCCTCTGAGTAGCCACAGACTACGCAGAATTCAATTTTAGGGACTTAAAGTATCTTTTAGTTGAGTAGGTTGGTCAAGATGTTTCTAAATTAAATCTGCTAGCCGGGGATCTTTATATTAGCCACAGAAGAGTTGAGGAATGTTGCAATCAGTAGCTGAGGAGAAAGACGAGGGCAAGATTAAATAATCTTAGTGTAACCTGTTGGTGAAAATTTTGTTTCAATTAAAGTTCGGGAGAAGTGAAACTCGAGGGAGATAACTCTAGCAAAATGAATTTCCTGTTGGTGGCACCCCTCTCTCGTAGGTTATATAACCAGAATGTTTCGTGCTTGGAGAGGTAAAGTGTAAAAGTTTGACCGATAGATTTCCTGAAAGCGGATGGTACTTTAAGCAAAAATAAATTCTTGACAGGGTATTCCTGTTTCATCCACCAGCTGCTGTAAGTGGCGGAAAAAATCACCCTGCAGTTTGAGTAGAATACAGTTTTGATAGAATGGTGGTATATTTACTCGGATATTTCTGAATAATTTGGAAGACCATCATCTTCCGAACTATCCGTTTTCTCCGGCGATTTACCCAGCACGGAGAGGGGATTTGCCTAGATATACGAATAATACTCTTTTCATTTCCGTAGTCATGCAACAGGGAATGAAAGTGCACGTTTGTGCATAATAAGTTTATATATCGTGTAGAAAACGAATCAAGCAAGAACATGGTCCTCAAACAGCTACTTAGTTATTCTAATTCTCGTTCGGGGCAACCCAACAGTTAAAAATTTGTAATGTTCAATGCAATTTTCTAAGGAGTTGGTGTGTGAGGAGAAGACATGATGTTTCTGGGCGGCTTACCGGATAGTTTTAACCTTCAAGTGGCAGCGGAAGAGGCCTTATGTGCAAATCCCAAGTAGGTTTCAATTTTATTCTATATTCCCTTTATTGAACTTTCAATGTTAGCTGTAGTCACGTTTTTTTTAAAAACGTTGAGATCATGTCTGTATACTCTGTCTCTCTGGAAAAGTATACCTTTGGGTTGGTGGGCAAGAGTTTAGAAACCCATTGAAAGTTCCAGGCCTGAGTCAAAGTTTCCACTATCCGAGTGCAAAGGAAAAGCAAAGCCGGAAATTGAATGATTGCTCTTTGAATTGAAATACAGGAAAGCAGGTCTATGTAACCATCAGCATTTGTTACCCGCACTATATCGTGAAGCTCTCAGCCGAGCCCGTCGAGACCAAATGGGCAAACATCATTTTCCTCCTCCGGAACATCACATCGGTCCCCCAATCGACTACTCCACTGATGCAATCATCTATGTCACCGTAAGGCTCTTATTTTGCATTATTCCGTCACATTGCTACGGAGGTATATGGCTCAACTTCCTGGTCCTTCTCAATTTGCTTAATATCTTGGAAAAATTCGTCTTTGGAATATAGTTCACCCCCATTAGTACATGCCTTATTGAATTCATTTAATCATTTATTACCTGAACCTGAACCCAATTGGCGCAGCATAAACCTATTTCGCTTCTCATTTCCTGATTACTTAAATTGACAACCATCTCAATAATTCTACTCTGATGTAGTAAGAGCATTCTGTACGAACAAATATATAGCATTACAAAATACGGCGTTACTGATTGTGAGTGTTACATCGCCATTCGCCGTGGAGGCTTTCTCCTTCACGGGGGGCAATATCAGCGCGATTTACTTAAATGTAGGCTTATCATAAAACCCAGTGAATTCTTACGTCAATCAGCAGACATTTATCACTGGGTGTGAAAAGAAGTCTCAATAGTACATGTCACTGTAGCCAGCTCTGGTAGAGTAGATACCTTGACACAATAGCTGCAATCGAATCATAAATGAATTTGAAGGCGGTGTGTGGAATATCAATTATTCTGCTTTACTTTCACAAAGTTCCAATATCATATTGAGCTCACTTTTTATACCACGAAAAATATATGTAAGTAACCCCCTTTGAAATTGGCAAGCGAGACCAAACTCGACAAGAAATAATGAGATATATGTACGAGTATGTTTGCTGTAAGGTCGCAAGGTATATTGTTAGAATAGCAAACAGGAAGATGTTTGCGGTACGCTGGAAAACTCCGGATGCATGAACACCTGTAGGCACTTCTAATTCGGCCGTATCTCTTATACTTAATGCACAGTGTCTATACAATATATGTAGGTACATTTACGAGTCCGAAATGAAGAGCATCATTGACAGAATTGGATTCAATTGTGGTTCATATCTGATGGAAATTGGAAATCTACAGCTTGTTCGTGAGGTTTAAAACAAAGCGGAGGAAGGGAGAGCGTTGTGTGTTAGATAACACTTTCACGTCCACTCATTCCCTGCTTCACCTAAAAACGTATTCTTACTGTTCTTATCGCTTAAGGTCTCTGTTGCTCCCCAAGGAGATGCTCCATCGACTCGTGCTTCACTGTATATAAGATTCGATGGCAGTTACTGCCCATCGCTCCATCATATTGTTGAAGCAAATCCCGCCGCATAGAATTTTCTTCGGAAAGCGGTCCATGGCAATCATTCTGATTCCGTAAGATTCGGAGGACTGGAGTGCACATTAAGCGCACCGGTAGTCCGCTATTGATACATTTGTAATAGTTATTTTGCTATAACTGCCAAGAACGGCAGTATTTACAGCAGAACTTCATGGAATCCCAATTGTTTAGCAATCGAATGCTATAGGAGCTAAAAATTAGCATTCAAATTACAAAACATGGAAATGTCTATCCATATATGCATCTAGATTTTTGTATATTCCTAATGTTCACTTCAGGATGTTCACTTCACACAGGAAGAACCCTATCTGGTGGTTAGAGTAATGGTAAAATTACTATATTAAGGCTAACCAGTAGCAATTCTTTCCCCAAACTTTTAAATAATTACTTGACTGCTTCAGTTCACTAGGTTTACCTACTGGAAAGTGCGCTGAAGTTGGAATTTCTGGAGATATAATGGTATTTGGGGCAAAGAGATCCTTGACTACAAGTTTTCTTAACTACAACTGGCGTTTCTTTCTCTGCTGCTTCTTTGTTGCTTTCCGTTTGTGTGCGTATACTGAATGTGATTTCTAAAGAGAAGGAGTTTCGCGGACATGTGTCAATTGAGAACAAGTTGAACCTTTTTTATGGAGTTTCTTTTTTTCTGAGAAAAAAAGGTAAACGAGAACATCATGTGGACAAGGAATGGAGGTTTCACATAGGACTAGGAGTTCTGAGAAGAATTGCTCTAATCATACTACTGACCAAGTCTAAAGAAAAAAGTTAGTGCATTATATTTAAGCTGGACTAGAAGCAACAGCAGCAGTGGCAGATAAGTCAGATTGGAAAATAAGGCGAAGCAGCAATATATAAACAGCTAAGTTGGTTTAACTCCCCATTCCAGTATGTCGACTGCAAGGAAACGTATTGCTAATCTGTGAGGCAATAAGACTCTCTAGACGTTAATGGCTGTTTCTTCTTACTTGACTTTTCTTTTTTCATTGTGTGTCCTGGAATTAACTTTTCCTTTTGTCCTTTACACTGTCTCCCTGCCTTAACGTCTGCTTCTTCAACTTTTGTGTGTGTGCAACGAGCCCCGGACTGACCTGCAACATTCATGCATGAGCTCTAACTAAGCTCCGTATATATCTACGACTTGCCTAAGAATTAAATGAAACGAGACTTTGGAGATAATTCCCATAGTTGAGTTACAAACAGGAGAGGGAGATGGTTCAAAGAGAAACTGAGAGATACAATCAGATACATGCCATTTTGCTTTCCTTCCTTTTGATTCCACTTCAAACGCAGACGGTGTGTTCCCAGTAAGAAAATTGTGATTCCGGATTCTAAGCATGAATTCTCTATTTACTCAGGGTATTGGGTCTTCAAACAGTCTCCTAAATGCCTAAGCGTTTAAACAGCTCTGCGATGTTCTATTTCTCTGGAATCTCTCGATTCCTACCTTTCTCCCACGGCCCTTGGTGTTCTCTTTTACTTACTAGGCAAATTTGTATAAACAAATTGAGTGAAAATCCGAAAACGTGCTTCTCATCTGTATTTTATCTTTCAATCCATTACACAAATAGAAATGACTTATTATTTGCTCCGTTAGCTGCTACTCAGGTATAAATAATCTTTAGTGTAAGGCTATTCAAAACTATCAAAGCTCATTTAGATATATGTATACTAAATTACGGAAGCAAGCATATAGACGAAATTAAGGTGTATATGTACAATGTTTTTCGTACCCAACTACAAAAGGTAATGTAAATTCACAACTACAAAAGCTAACCTAAAATCAAATCTATGCAAAAAGCCATTGTATATAGGTACAAAGCTCTAGTATATACATATGTACTGTATTCCTGTAGGCAAAAATAGCATTTAGGCTAATCCAAAAATCTTCTCGAGAGTTTCCACCGAAAACTGTCCGCAGTCTATCATATCGCATTGTGTAAGAAACATACGTTTCTCCGATAATACATGACAGCGAGCTTGTACATACTGACTTTTGATTCATTACCTCTGCAGGAAACCAATGCAGCAGCGTCAGTGATTTCTTTACATTCTGTTTGTATTTCTCTCCCCTATATTTGCCATACAACTTATAATATTATAAACGGAGATAAGATTGTAATTCCTAAACAAAGAAGTCAACTAATGAGAACGAGAGGTATTTTGTCAAGTGTGGAAATTTGTTAGACATCAACCAGATTATCATCTGTCAGGGAAGGAAAATAAAATCCGACAAGCACATATACACCTGCTTTTCCTCTCGCCGTACAAACCAATTTAGTAATATTGAGTGAAAGGAAGCAAATGAAATTTTGTCGTCTACGTGAACTGCCTTATATTCCCTGTGAGGGAATATTTGTCCTACCTACTCGCCTGAGTAGAGCTTGTTAAGCATAAAGAGGGTGTGCATGTTTGAGTATATGGGTGAAGCTTTAGATTTGATGTATTTTCGGAAACAAAATAACATTTACCTCCGATTTTTATACACCGCTTACACATCTTGAGAGATTTAATTTTACGGGAGATAGAAAGCTAAAGTGCTTTTGGTTGATTCAACTAGAAATTCTGAGGAAAAGTTTGCTGAGAAAAAGGCTTTGCATTTTTCTACTCCCCTTGTTGATACTTCTCCTTTCTTTGTTCATAAGGAAGAAGAAGCCATTGCAAGGCGAGGTAAAAAGTTTTATTCGCTTTATTCTTTTTAAAGGATGAGTGGATAATGGATACGAGGTAGCCTTTTTTTATTAAATACATAGGTGTGCATGTGTATCATCAAGAATTCTGAAGCTACATGTACAATTTTATTTTATGTATCTACATAGTAGTTCGGCAGCGTCAAGCCTTTTGCTTGTCAAAGAATACTTTGCATAGGGAAATTCCCGACGTAGCTAAGTAAAATAATGTTAAGACAGTATAGTATTCACATACCAATTTGTGTGCAGGTCAAAGTAAAGCATGGAGGAAAATTCTTGTGCTAACTTGGTTCCTTGAATAAAAAACAGTGCGATTTGTAGTGTATTTACTTTCTCCATCTAACGATAAGGTAATTTATTTATAACCAGAACATCTAAGATACACACAAATATATTCATTTTCTAGAATTCTGTGAAAGTGTACATATTTGCTACGGTTGAAGAGCTAAAAACTTTGAATAGTATATTTAACTGTTAAAAAACTACCAAGTCTGCAAGTGGATAAACATAAATACATGGAGCCAAACTAATATAAACTAAGTTTACCATGCTCGTACGCCCACAAAACGACGAACTCGGCCAGGAAGAAAGAGCCATTGAAAGTGTACAGCAAAGAAGCACAAGTCCACGAGTGAAGGCAAATGCCTGTTTGAATCAGATTACCTTACAGGAAAGAAAAACAGATAAAGTCTATGTAAACCACAACAAAAGTCTACGGCGTCCATCTTATACCGCAACCAACTAGAAACATACACTTACCTACTCTAGTACTATTTCGTATACTAACCACAGTCTTTCCAAATAATCTGTATGACGTTTAAGGGCTGCTTTATTTTCTCCTGTCTAACGCATCATCTAAAGTTCATGAAGGCTTTGTAGTAGTCCCCCTCTCCAGAGTTATAGCTAAACAAACAAAAAGCAACAACGAAGTGCTTCAGCGGAATATGGGGACAGAAATAGGAGTACTTTGTTCACGACGAGACAAAAAGAACCCTGAATGTGTCAAGGGATACAAGAAGCTGTTTAAAAAAACAATTTTCTTTGGGTAAATATTACATGTATAAACAAATAGCTCCTGCAAAATAAGTTGCAGGTGTTTCCGGAAGATATACGGCGGGAAATGCATATTGGTTGACATAAATATAAATACTTGGATCTAACTCATCCGCTATTCCACACAGCGTGTAAGCACAATGTTAAATACGTACACCAAGATGTGGCTCCTTCATTCTACTTGAGGATGACAAGAGGACGGAATTTAATTCAAGGCACCCTAACACACTGAGGTCAAATTTACATGCATTGTTTGAGAACATATCACGCTCTAGCAAGACGAACTCACATAGATTTTGAGAGCCTCCGGATGCAAACAAGTAGGGATGGAGAGAGAGAAAGAGAGAAGTGCGAGAGATAGACAGAAGCAGTGGGGTAGGGAGTTAGAGATACTTACTTTTGGAGAACGCTGAATGAAGTTTGAAAATGACTCTTTAAGCCTCTCGTCGAATGGGATATTTTAGACTGCTATGTAAAAAGGTGAGGTAGGATTATTATTGCATACACCAGCCTGCTATACATAGGCAAGAGCTTATAAACATCTGATGGACGGGAGGAATGAGAATGCTACTTGGAACTTTCATTAGTCACTTTGGTCGTATGCATGAATTCTGAACTGACTGAAGTGAGTGAGAGACGGGATGACGATCCGGGGCTTCGTTCAAGACAGGCAGGCATGTTTCTCGCTACGAGAAAAGTGGATGATATACCCTGAAAGGCTGTGAAAGTGACGGGCAAACTCCAGTGAATGTCATAAATGGAAATCCATCGGAGAAACGGAGCCATTGTAGAAACAAGGGTACAGGATGAAGAGAATGTGAGAGAGGGAGAGATAGTAATGTTGGTATCACTAAAGTCGACAAAAGGATATAAGACTAAGTGCTTGTTATCACAAAAGAAAGGTTCCAGAGTGACCTACATCCCATATATTTTTGAGATGAAGGGGATTCAACTTTGTGGTTTCATTAACTAGTAAGAATTCTGTTTACTAAAAGGCTTTGGCCCACTTATCTTCATGTAATAAAGGTTTATCTGATTTTTGACCAAACAGCTCTTAATTGGACTCAGCTTCCCGAATAACACATGTCACAGAAAGGGAGGTCCATGTTACTTTTAACTTTTATAAAAGGTCTAAGAAATTCAATTGGAAATTTATTTGAATGACAACTTGTTGTTGTAAACACTGTCGTTTTTATTGAGAAACGATGACATCATAACATTTACAACGGTACATCAACACCTGTCTAATTAGCAAAATTGGATGATGGGATCCTCCATAATGTATTAATCCGTGCATTGTTAATTGCTACAATAGTGAATGCGTTTCGAAGATTTGAAATGGTTAACTTATGTATTTATTCTACCTAATTGGTTGTGGGAGACTAAAATTTTGCAACGCACACAAAATTATGAACACTAATGGTTCACTACTACATACTAACCATACTAACCATGAAAGGAATAGAAGCCACTAGCAAGAAAGAGTTTTCCCCTGCATTTAATTTTTTTTGTCATCGACAGATCTAACCGCTTCTTTATGAGCCCTCCAATCATGCTCATATAATGTATGATGTAGCTGGTCTTTATCGCTTTGTAGTAGCGCTAAATTTATGGTCTGTATATATCCAAGCTGATTCCAACTGAAAGTTTCTCGTTCAAGTTGGGACAAAAAACAGATGTACTTGGCGCTCTTTAGTATATAGTAAATTCACAAGAAACGCCTACTTGTCCTCCTTTATTCTTTTTCCTGGTGTTTACTCTATATACAACCGTAACCCCCGGATCGTGCAAAAGCGACTGTTGCTTGAACCAGGACTAACCTACATATACATGTTATTATAAGCACATATTTGGAGTGTAACAAGGGTTCTTGTCTCAAGTTGACATGTACAGAAACATTGCGAAGATTACTGGAGGTTGTTCTTCTGAGTTTAAATGAGATAGCAGTTTTTGTTTTTCGAATGATTCATAGAACTACAAAGCTTAACATGAAGTTTGGGGATGTGTTTGCAGACTTGGTTCGAGGTTGTTGTGATGTGTCACTTTCGTTTCGATATTTCATTTCCTGGCCATTATTATTGACATTGCTTCCTTCTGCGAGGGAAGTGTCCACGATGCATGTATCTGTACCTGGATTAAATAATTGATTAGATTGTTTTGACGTCAGCTGAAGCATGTGTCAATGTGGCGTTGCTGGAGTAGCTCAGCTTTAGCTCTCTTGTTATTCTTCAAGTACTGAATTCGTACCAATGGAAATAATCTAAAATTCATCTTGCAGGTATTTACTGGGATTTTGACGTACTCGTACACAACTAATCTGCATGCAAAACAACTCATGTGTTTGGGAGTTGTTGGAATTTGATTTACTTGAGAAGAGAATGCTTTTTCTATCACACAATCAGTAGAGAGGCAGGTCCGCTCCAGCAGGTTGATTTTGCTTATGAAAACATTGATGTTTGCACGTGTGTTGATAGTGAACACAAAGGCCCTTGCTGTGTATGACACACTTAACACTTCTAGGCGGTATTCATACTTGACGCTTTCATTAACTCAAGAACGTAGGTAAATGTGGGGACCTGGGAGAAAACAAAGGTCGAGAACTTCAACTCGTAACAAACGTGTACTTCTCTGTGTACATTTCGGAAGCACTCAACTACGTAATCATAGTTTGTGAACAAATAAATGATGATTACTTTTGTGCTTTCGACGTAGCGGCTTTTCAGAATCAATTAAAAACATCCATGTTATTTCTGAACTATTCCCAAACGATAATGGAATATGGAGAGAACAACCTACAAGAACATATGCTACCTGTGTACTCTCCATGCCCATGTGTGCACAAATTCGATTTTCCTTTTTAAGTGAAGGTTTCAACCATATTCTCTTTTGTGATGCAAAACTCACCAGACTTTCTACCTGCCTCTCAAATTTTTCCTCTAAAAGAAATTACGTTCTGGGAATACAATTACTCCTGTTGTTGGCAGCCCCGTGCTGTTATTGAAGTTAAACCGAAGGTTGCAGACATGAATCGTATTTTTAGTTCAAACATGACATGGAAATCATTTATGAGCACATGGCGTAAATGAAAGTAAAATTTCATATACAACGGCAATAAATTTTACTAAATAAGGAAGAAAGTTTGCTCATCTGTGATAAAACAAACAAAAATTATTGCTTGTGTATATCTACTTCCGCCGCTCCTGTCACACGCATTCTAAAGGAAGCAACTTGTAATCAGACTAAAGATGAATGTAGTACGAGCGAATTTTTCTTGTTGCCTGAGCAAGCAAAATAGTACTTGACTGCTAAATGGACTTCCATAGAGTAGTATGCTGTGAGAAGAACTGTATATATATGTTGCAAGATTCTTAAAATGCCTATACCCTGGAATCACATATCGTTAAATGACATTGTAAAATGAATCATTTTTACGGACTAAAGGTGAGCAGACGGGACTCATATTTCAGACGCCAAAAGTGAAGATGAGCTTGTTCAGGAAAGTCCTCACAGGTCATCACACCAACTATTTGTACGAAGAAAAGAACTGGGCCTCATTCTCGTAAACGTCAGCCACATTTACTACAAATTTCCCTGTACTTGGTTCTTATACACATTACACACCCTGTAGGAGGCCATTAATAATTATCTGGCACCAACATTGAGGCGTATTTTAAATTACTTTATGAGAAAGACTCCTGCAGAATAGCAATGCTTTGGCAGAGTCCATATACTTACTTCGAGGTCGAAACGAAGGAAGTTATGTCAAAATCTGAGATTATTTGTGGTCTAAGGCTAATGGACACTTGCTTGTACCAAACTCCTACCATCAACAATAATTGTTACGTCGCAATATTTTATAACATGCACTATCCCTGGTATTCAAGAGGAGCTCATTCATGCCGTCATATTTCTTTCTGATGGTAACATTTGAGCACGCCAGGGAAGTGTTGATGGAGAAGCACTCGGAGGAAAATAGATGATAACGGTAATGAGATCACCTAGTTGAAATTAACTCTCCTTTCAATACTGAAACAATAAATGCTGCTTCTATTCATCCACCCATTTTCAAAGTTTTGCGTAATGGTTCTAATCATCAGAAGCATCTACAAAGGTTTAGATATAGCCTGTGTTGAATTGAAAAGGAAAGTAGCTGATGAAGGAACTCATGAGTCTCCGACCCCTCTGTGAAGCCTTTGAAGAATGTGAAAAGGTGGTGTGGCCCGGTATCATCAGTGATACGCAGAATAATTACTGTGTGTACTTCTATTAAGCACATTGCTGTACATAGCATAACAATGTGTTTTATATACATTTTGTTAGTATATCTAATACCAGTACTCAAGTGGCAAAGGACTGTGAAAATACTAGCAATGAACTTCAAGTACTGGCGGAGAAAGAGAGTGAGAACAGAAACAGAGCTACACGAAAAAGCAAATATAAATGGAGGGTTTCCATTAGATGCCTTCTCCTTTTTGAGTTACATTGATAATGAGAGAACCCAAAAAATTTGCTGAAGTTTGCAGGTATTGCAACTGCCTGGCTTCCTTCAATTACATGCATATTTACACTTACAACGCTTAAAGCATATTGAACGAACCTGTGGTGTCGGTGGCTATCAAGCCACACGACCTATTACATGGTCTGAGCTTTCCTTGTCATTGAGAGCGATCATAACTGTTACGCCGGAATTGCTACACGAACTGAAGCAGGAGGGAAGCTCCAGGAGGATGTCAGCAATTGCAGTCTTGAAAAATTGGTCGCCTCAAAATTTTCTCAATTCACGAGCGGTAGTCGCCCCCATCAATTTTATGTTAGTTCCTTTCATATCCTTACCAGTTTTAATCTTCAAAGAAGTATTAAACATACATACTAGAAATGACCTCCGTCATATATAACAAAAAGTACATAAGCTCTAATAATTGCACAGTAGCTTCAAAATTATCATTGAAATAATTAAATAATCAATATCTGTCAAGGCTTAGCTTTTTGCAAATTATGGTCCGCTTCAGGTGTTAGAGCTGCTTCATGTGTTGCTATTTTTAAATTAACAGGCTGTACGCTTTTTAACAGTGGTGCTATCAACCGAAATGAAACTGTTTCCTTATGTAGTTACGCTTATGTAACTAATTCGACGAATACCTATAGTTCAGACAACTTTAGTATAATTCTTTTTACTAAATCGCTGACACTTTGAATTATGTGAGGTGAGGTTACGCCGTTACCTTCTGAGCCGGATATGATTCGGCACACATAGTATGAGGAGTTTTATAACTTCTTAAGGATTAATTCAGTTGCAGTTGTACACCCGACCTCGGATATTCACCTACAGACAGATGTGGTTTGAGTTTGTTTGTATGTGTGCTTTGTTGCTGAATAGGGCTGGCTGCAGGAGCGGCGGCACTTACACTTTCGGAAATTTCAAATTACCTTTCGAGTGTCATCTTACTCGGGTAATTTACGAGTATTATAAAAGCAATTATTAGTTTGCGCAACTTTGTCTACCTACTTTGTGTTCCAATATCATTTTCTAGCTTCAGTTAGAAGGATTTAGAAAGGGAGGGCGGTGAGCTAAAAAGAAAATCCGAAATCTTCAGAAGTAGACTTGAACAACACAAATACAAGTTTTCTATCTGCTGAGAATTTTCGTGGATGTACATGCCTAGAATTTCAACTGCACTAACATAAGCGAAGGAGATACTAGGGTTGAAATTACTCACAAAGAATACCAGCAACATTCTGAGTCCTCACTTGTATATGACAGAAATTACAGTAATGAGCTAATATCCTAAGGCTGTCGCTAATCGAATACATGCCTTACTACAGTTTTTTCCGAGTGGAAAAGTGTCTTTTGCTGAGCTTGCTGCTTTATTTCCAAGGTTTGTCTAGCCTTTAAAAAATGACATTCGTCAGTTATCCTGTGAGACGAACTCACCCGTTTAGATCAACCAGACTTCCTCCGTAATGGGGAAAGTTGGTAAGTTGGCAGAAAACTCATAATCATTTCTATTTAGACGTACTTAATGCTCAGAAAAGCTTGAATAAAGTGGTTCATTTTTTCTCTTTTATACGCTATTCTCCAACTCTTTCATTTTCATCGAGACATAAGTAAGAGTAATACGAATAGGTAATATTAGAAAAGCTTCTGACGTTATCACAACAGTCAATTTGCATTTGTCATATAATAGACTTTCTTTTGAACAAAGAACTCAAACAAACTTTTGTTTTACCACATCTTAGAACCTTGAAATGTTTTGCTTTGATTATTGTTGTGTAATTGAATACCTGGCGCTACTAGCATTGACAATTTAACACCTTTATTTTATAGCTATAGTATATTGTATAAAATAACAATATGCTAGCATAATATGTAAATCAACACTAGTACTGTAAAATCTAAGTAAAGAATTCAATCACCATGAGAAAATGAGAATGGTATTGTCCAGTAGTATTGTAATCCAGAAGCATTGTAATTTAGCGGGTAATACGGCGGAAAACTGCACAAATTAGAAAAAACGTTCGTAAATATGATACGATCAGAATAATGTAAAAGTAATGGCGTAGTCATAAATTTCGAAGAGTAAAGTTGTCAAGAATATTGATAGTATATAAACAGCGTTGTTCTTGCCTCTCTAACTTCTTGTACTATATGTATGTTCCTTCTGTTCTAGGTGGTGATAATTTTTTACGCAATCATCATCGTATTGCTTTTAATACCCAAGAGATCCGGCTCAAGACATCGAGCAACCTCTGAGAATGGCTCATCTGGCACGTCAGCAAGGAAACACTGGCTCTTCTTTAACCCCATAAGGTATGTAGTTGATTGTACTATTAGGAACGGGCTTTTTCAAGTAGTAGCTTTGCCACTAGCCACTATGCAGTCAAGTCATCCATTTTGGTCAATGCCAGAGTTCCAAGTCACATGAGACCTATTTACAACATTTTGCTGAACTTTCGCCATCTTAGAGCCAAATTTAAAATTTTATTATTAGGATAATCTCAAAAACCTCATTAAATTCAAAACAACTCGGAGTCGGTGTCGTTACACACTGATTGACGGCTTTCCTTTTATTATTCGCTAACTTTAAATTGGATTTAGTATAGTTCCTTCCAGTGACAATATTGTCAGTTTCGTCGTCATTAAAATCGCGATGCATGTAACTATGTAAGTAAGAAATATCTAGCTTTAAGTCTTTTGGACTAATTAACGGTCACAAACTTGGACTGCAGTAATGTTCCAAATGTGTTCACTTGCCAGACCAAGATATTCAAATCCCCCCCACCCCTACTTTTTGGGCTGTCGTCATTGTGAGTTTTTGGTATTTCTAATAGATGTGTTGGTAGTCAACAAAAATACGCTGCTAACAAAAGTCTTGTTTACAATAGTCTGCTCCAAATTTTAAGGGTCCGCTGATTTTAATGATTCATCCAATAAAAATGTTTCCTGCATGTACCAAATCATGGTGGAACGAGTCTTTTAACTAAAATAACGCCAAAATACCAAGACTGGAAAATGTTTTGAAGTGACTATAGAAAAACCCGTAATAAGTAGAATGTCTGTCTATTTTGTCATTATACACGATAATATTCTATGTTGCTATGTACCTATAGAGCAATTATAAACTGACTAGGTCAGCTCATACTTACGTAAAAAATAATGAAGACTCGACTCTTAAAAATGTTGAAAAAATAGTTTACAAACTTGAATGTATGTCGCCTGTAATATTATAGTATAGCCAACATTTGTGAATACAACTTCCGTGAATGTGAAAAGGAATTCCGTCTTGGTCCTGACTAATACTACAGGAAGAGAGTGAAAATGGGGTAACGAGAGCTCCAAACCACTATACGTATGTAGCATAACCTTCTAGGAAGCCCAGGATAAATGAAAGGAATGACAAGGTTTTCCCATCCCATTGAGTAGATGGAAACTTGTGTAAACGTATTGGCATTCAATTGAGTCAGCTATGCGTCAACAACCGGAGTCCTTTAAAACGAAGATGACGCCAGCTAAATGCTAATAGACTTCACATACTTGAATCAGAAATATCGGTAGTGTATACCTATGATCCTATAGTAGAATAGTATGGTAATTTATGTAGACTCAAGGGTTTCATCAACAGAAACCAATATTTTAGCGAACAGCCTAAGCTTGTGCAATGCTTGGCGACAAAATCAGCGGAGAAGATAAAAGTTAATAATCGACCCTCAAGCAGAAACCCTTTGTAGAGCAATTCATCAGACAAGGGTTGAAACTCTTCAAAGTATTTCAAGATGCCATTAGGCTGTAAAGATAGGTACAAGTGGCTTCAAGATTTGTGCCTAAAAACGCTTTCCCTTGTATAAAATGACGGCACAAGAGATTTTTTATGTTATTTGCGTGGTTTCAACGTAATAGCAAAATGACGTTAGAGTATCTCTGAAGCAGCATATGTACTCACGAAAGTAAAATTTATGTGTGCAAAGGAGAAAATAGCGTGTAGAAGGTTTGTGGGGTGTGTAAAAGTCTATACCTACGCCACATTGCTTTCTAGAATTTCTAGACTCGTCAAACTAATTTTTATTAAAGTGTGAATGTAAACCTGCCGATAGTTTCGTAGATGTTAAAACGTGTAAATTGATGTATTTAGCAACGCCGCGTATATATGCTTACAGATTCTCCCTGTGGAATTCGATTAGAATTTTAGGGTTCAAAGAATATTAGAATAACTTTGGAAATCTTTAAAAACTAGGCTTTACGAAGAAGTACATGGAACCGTTCTGTATGGGGCTATGTGTAATATAGACACTTATATTTCACTATCGAGACGATATACATTTTTTGTACATACCAAGCCCATAATGTGGTTATAAAGCCGAGACACCCTGCCAAAGCTGGTGCTTTGTATAACAAAGCGCTGGAAGTGAATGAACACGAAGAGTGACAGATAGTTGTGGAGACTGGAGACCACTGTAGTTTATTCTCTGCCTAATATATTGTACCAAATAGTATCTCATTTTATAGAGAATTGGTAATGGAACTATAAGGTCTCTGTTATCTACCCGTTGTCAAAGTATGTATTATTATTTCTTGTAAAAAGATTTTTGATCAGAAACAGTGTTACTCTCGCTGCACTCCAAGTCTAGTGACTAGTTACATTCTTACTTTACGGAATAACTATGGTATTGCCGATGGCTACTTCATTTTGACAAACTTTGAATCTAGAGTTCTATTAATGTTCACAATAAACTTTCCCGAAGAAATGTTTGTTGCTACATTTCCAGTTGAGTTTCATGGTTTCCGGCAACCGATTCACATTCCTTCTCCCAGTTACATTCTTAAAAATAGCCATATTTATTTTGCCCCTATCAATACTTGTAGGAATTCCTATAAACGTCACTTGCACGTGACTGTCCCAAACATTTCTGTAATATTCTAGGCTGACAGAAGTGAATTTTGCTGACTATCGCGGTATGCATTTAGTTATGCATTCGACATGTATATGAGTTGTATTTACTTTTGCTTGTCTTGCTATTCAGTCCCTTTTAGATTCATCCTGCAGAAAAGAGTACGAGTCAGCCGTAGAACAAATGTACTCGAAATATTGTAGTAGTCATGAATTGCTTAGAGTATATGTCTACATGCAATACATTTAGTGCAACCGCTTTGTATTAAATACGTGATTTGATAATTGTGGGATATTTATCCCAGCTCGCACACCTGCAATGTTTTGTGGGAATGATTTCCATGGATCTGAATCCAGTGGAAGTGTTTGCGAATTTATTGAAGCGCATTCTTGGTTAGCGAGGATTTGTCATGAATGTGCTGAAATGTGTGCTAGCATATGCTATTATAATATGTATAACTATACAATTGTATAACGATTGGTTGTCCAAAATGCAATCTAAATTTACAATATTTTTCTGGTTGTAATTTCGTTTACAGTGGGGAAGCCCAGCAGGCTACCAGGAAAGAATCGGCACATTTCATCCACAGGCAAGATGCTGAGACGGTGTAATTGTTATCTGGGTTTGAATGCCAGCATGACGCAAGTGCAAATTTGAGTAAAAATGACACTTGAACATACCCCTGTACACACACAAACACAAGAGCACATTTTGAAAAGAAGACACATGGGATTTCACCCTTACTAAGTATATGCATCCTAATAGTCTTAGAGATGTTGATGTAAAAAAACTCCTCATTAGCGAAGGCGTCTAACTTGTGTTCTACGTTCTGGAACTTTGGTTTAAATCGACTCAGCGCTTCTCTTCGTTCTCGTCTCCAGCTCCTCTTTGATCTCCAGCAGCGTCAACAAATGCCGTCAAGCCTCACCGAACACAAGGAAAATAGGCACAAGTCAGCGTCGTTCCGATTCGATGAAACTTTCTATACATGTAACTTGAAATAGAATAAGGCAGAATTTAAAAAAAAAACAAATAACACTATAGAGTGGGTTTGATTTGGAATACCTGCACGTACTGTGCCAATTCTTAGAACAACTAGCTTGCATATTCTAGTTACAAACCAATAGTTACGGCTGTTGTGTTCTTTAGCACGTTTTTACATATGTCAGTGTCTGAGAAGGGGGAAAGGCAAGAGAGACACAAGGGAAAGAAAGGGCGAGAAAGATAACACTAGACAAAGATAGATTCAGGCAGAGCGATGAAGCTAAGGGCGAGAAAGGTATGAAAGAAGATGGGGAAATGGTATTAAGCCAGAGAGACAGTTGGAGAGGAGCACATTGAAATCTATGCTGGAATGCTGGGTACCATTTACTGCCAATGTTTGGAGTCACTTGGCTCTGGGCTATATACTAAATTCTTCTCATGAATTCCCTCTTGTCTTACTTGTATGACTTTCTCATTGGTACTGTCCAAAGCTAACTAGAAAGTATTTAAGCAGTCCTTGCATGCTACCTTTCTCATTTAAAGATATTCGTGCATGCAGATCGAGTTAGTTTCTGTTTTATTTCGTGGTTCTCTAGCCTGATGGTTTCTCATCTTTACAAGAAAGGAAGGTGGCAGAATACGAATTGATGCAACAGCACGAGCTTGGCCCATTTTAAAGTTCTGCAATATTACTGTCCCGTTTTGAAGCCGTTTTCATTTCACTGCCGATGCTTCATGTAGATAGTATACACATACAGAAAAGTAAATTTCAAGTCACACAGTTTCCAGATCTTTACTTAATTCAACTTTCTGCTACGGCAATTTTATTTACGCAAAAATTCAAGCATGGGTTGGCACCAAAAGGTGGCCGGGATTCTAAAATTGGCCAGGGGCTAATACAATGCTCTTAGCTTGTTTAATCGTCTGCATAGTACCCCCAAGTGTCAAGATTGTACCAAAACGTTCTAGTACCATTATACAAAAATATAAATAAATACATACCATGCTTTTCTTTACATAGACTTATCTATTTTGATACCTATTGTATTAGTTAAGATTTGTATTTGGTTTATTTTTAAGTCATTAAGGAATTTTGTAGTTACTGTTTTGTGATACTTCACAAAAGAATCATTTCTAATAGACTAATAGTAAATCAAATCAATAGTCTTTTCTCAACCAGTTTTGTTATAACCTTTATTACCTGTTCCGTTTCTATCATCATTTTCAAGAACTATAATATTTTTGAGCGAAGTAAATTAAAATTTCAATTGCAACCATTTAGTAGGATGCATTATTCGACACTTTAGCCTATCCAAATACTGAATCTATTTTAATGAGCATATTGCTTCACAAAGATACATTGATAAACATTAAAATAATAGTTTTTAGTTTCGATAAAAAACTTCATTGTTTCGAAAAATAAATGCGTTTGTGATTTGAACTATGCGTAGTAACAACTTACAGTAGTAAAGATGGCCGGGTATGGTAAAGAGATGGGTTTGAGTCAATAGTTGGAGTCACGTTAGGAGTTTTGACGTTTGTTAATTACATTGTTTCATTTAGCTCTTCAAGGTAGTTAACAATTCAATTCAACCACCATGATTTATAGCGTTTTTCTAAATCCAAACTTGAGGAGACGTCTGCAAAGGATTTAGGAAACTTTGCTGGAAGAAACTTAATCGCTGCAATCTACTACATATAAAGAAAGATATAAAACAAGAACGTAACATTAAAATATTGAGTCAGGGGAGAAACCTATGTTTGTGGGTCATAAAAGTTGTAATCATTTTTAATTTTCCAGCTCACGTATGTGCAAAAACCGATTTAGACATAAGTTTAGGCAAAAATGGTAATTTACTCACTTTGTTCTCCATAAAGATCTGGATCAGCGAAGGGTTGCTACAGCTATAAACTATATTAGCTTATAGATGCACCCAGTTAATGCACAGGTTCTTTAGGAGATTGTCGACGCGTCTGGCCAACTGATCTCTATTGAGGAAACCATTTCTGACAATCCAGGGGTTGTGCGGAAGAGAAAAAAGATCCCTATAGCTTATGACCAACACCACTATAAGAAAGGGGCTGGACGTATGGATAAACAAAAACGTTCAGTTACTTTGCTTCCTAGAGCTTCTTCAGAGGTAACAACTCCCTTCTTATGTGTATAGTAGTTCAGGTATATATAATGGTTCAAGTTATTTCTATTATGATATATTTTATCCAAGCAGGAACTCTTTATCCATTATGCTTATACATCCAGGAACTTTAAATCTATTTTGTAGCATCCCTGTGTGAGCGTTCAGCAGTTTAATATCTATTTAGGTTTATTTACAGTGCAAGGGATCCGCAACTTTGTATCGATGTTCTGACGTTCAGAGTAGCTCTGGTTCTTGCAGCTATTATGAAGTTTTTGATAGCTGGAATAACTTTTTCATGGGTTTCATACACTGGAAGAAATGTTCGTACTTGAAAAATTTCAAAAAGTTTTTCCCTATGAAATTACTTTTTTTTGAACATATTATGCGCATATAGCGGAACCATCGTAGAAGTGATACACAGTGGCAAATACGCATTTTGTATGTATAAGAAAATTCCTTGTTCCAAATCCCATTGTATGAAGTTTCTCTGTATGTACAAATACTGCTGATTCGTATACTTCTTATAAACATGTAAGTTCGGTTGGGCCGTATTTACAAAGACGATTGTGTGCTGTAATATAACGATTTCATTCGTAAATGAGTCAAATCAAAAGGAATAGAAAGCAAGTTCATTTAATTATGAGCGTTATCTAGAAATGCAGTCGGGATGTGATAACAAAACGGGTGGGCCTGAGATTACCCAGAAAATATCCAGGAAGATCATGCAAACTTAGATATCTCACAGTAAAGCTGGAATATCTATTAAATATAGGTACTTGTTAGCATTACAGTGATGAGGCAAGCTACACAAACATTTACGCACACCAATGAGAATTTAGGACCTCGAGTGTCTAGTCGTAACTCTTGCATAGTTAAATTCCTGGTTTGTATAAACGGCAGGAGTGTGAATAAGGAAAAGGAATGAGACGAACCTGAGGATTTCATTTCATTTGTACTCTTTATGACCTTCATATGTTCACTTCTTGCTATAATGACTTTAAGTATGGTATGAGAGGCGAGGAGCAAACGTTATTATTTATGACTCTGGTACATGAAAATGTCCGCAGATAATAAGTCGTAGGTCCATGGAATCTGGTACTTGAGAATTGCATTAATCATCTTGAATACATAGATTTATTTAGATTTTCGATGTCAAGGCGTAATCAAATTTTATAAGGCAAGTTGAATAACACGCACGATACACAGCACGCCATAAGGCTAAGTTTCCTTTCGGCGCCCTTCTCCTTGTAAGCTCTTTTATCAGGGCATTTTCAACGTGACTTGAAGATAAAAGTTTGTTAAATAGGGATGAGAGCTTCTTAAGACTAATATAATTCAACTGGAGAGACAGAACCATTGACATTCAACAAGAAGAAAGCAGGTCAGTCTTATAATAGAATAGTACTTATTCTTCTCCATAGTAATTTACAGATATAGGTACATGTCATTTCCAAGCCTGCAATAAGTCAATGTGTATAGACGGTACTTCTAGGAAGGTTAAAAGCAAAACAAAGTTTTGAGTTGAACAATTCATGTTTGTCATATAGACTAGGAGAAAGTTGAGAAAATGCAAGGAAAATGGGAGCATTTGATGTTGGGCACGTTTCTGTGTGTGAGATACTCAACAAGGTAGGGAACACTCGGGCCGTACACCAGAATGTGGTCAATGGGGAGCAAGAAAGAGTAGAAGGACATGGAGACTCAGCCTGGAAATTACCCAGTGAATCGCCATCATTGGGTACTAATGGACATTTTCCAAGTCCTGCCTCGTCAAGGCTGTGGGACGTGCTAGTGTCTTCTAGTGCAATGGATATGAGCTTAGAGGATATTATTTTACGTTTATATTTCTTCGTGTCAAGCCCATGGGTCTCCTATGGGCTAGTGTGAAAAGACTAGATCAAGTATTACTTTTCTGGTTCACCGGGCACTGGGGACTCCTTGCGAGAAAGGAAAACAGAACTTTATTTTTTACTCCCCTGTCATATAAGTATGCAACAGCATGATTTCGTTGTTATTTGATCAACTTTTTTCAAGTCTTATACCCACGGTCTTCTGAATAGCATGGAGCTCCTTCTCTACGACGTGTATCCCTCGTCTAGCTCTTACACATACATTACTTGTGTCTTCTATTTATGTTGGCAATTCTCATTCTAACTTAAAATCACTTGTTGTACTAGCTTCGTGGGTAGAAATGACGTTGTTAAAAACCCCAGAAATCTTTTGCAAGCACTTCACGCCCGTAAATAATTTATGTTATTACTAATGTGAAGCTTACGAACTTGAAACATAATCACAATCATTATATTCAGTACCAGTAGATTTCCGCTTCGCGCCCCCTTCGCCTCTCCCTCCCAGTTCAAACTTTGATATCATTAGTAAACCGTAGTAACTAAATAAATAAAATAAGGCATTTCGCACGGAGGTTATGCAATGGAACCAACTTTATAGTTAATGATGAAATGGTTGCTTAAAAGAACTTTTATTGAAATGGGAACAATTGTTTTTACTGTTTTTGAAACAAATCTAACTTATTTTAGTTCATTGTCAAACATGAAGTCACAACATAAGTTTTTGACATATGTAGACTTATTGTAAGATTGTAACACAAAATAATTATAACAACTACACTCGTCTTATTTCTACGTTTTGTTGTTGGGGCACCGTTAAACACCGCGAATAAGAAACGGTGAGAACTAAGTTAATGACAGCGATGACAGTCAACAGTACATAAACGAATTTGTTACAGTTCATCATGTAGAACATTGTCAAATGTGCACCAGGTGCGTTTCTCAGTGGTAGAAACTGTGTTTCCAACATAAACACACCTCACAACAAGGAAAACAAAATGGTGTCTTCTCGTCAGTGAGTAAACTGTACCATTTTATAGCCTGCCGCACTGGGATTGTACAAAGTAATGGAGTTCGGGCGTTACAACTTCGCTGGTCACGGTAAGAGTGTATCCAGCAGTATTCTAAGCATTCTAGTATTTTAAGATTCAGTAATAATTACAAAATTGTCTTGTAGAACTTGTAGAATTTTCTAAATGGGTACGCAAGTTCGATTCATGAGTTCGTGCTGTTTAAGTTTCTCCCACTTCCCGGAAATGCGAGGCATCCCTAGAATATTTAAAATATTACTCATGTGGGAATTCGTCAGAGCTATAAAGTTACTGAGGATTTATTAACAGCAGATTCCCTGCAAAATGTAGACAATTTACTTCTTTGAGCGAAAAATTCCGTTTGATTCGTTGTTTGCATCATCAATGTACGATATTGTACAAATTTTCTTTCACTTGGTTGATAGCTTTTGGGCGAGTTCATTTACTCTGCAGGACGTAGGTAGAAGTAGGCTTTTGGAGGGTGAAATAAAAAACGTATTACTTATTCAGAGCTCTTTTCCTCTCTCGTACTCGGCTTAAAAAATGCATTTATTTTCCTGTGGATAGACAGCATGGGAAAAAGTTGATGCTTTAGATTTTAACTAAAGAAACGAACGGGAATGATGTCATATGCACGTATATTATACTTTTACTTACAATGCACGATTTTTAGAGCAAAACTTGGTTTTTATGGTAAAACATACACACATATTTGCATTATATGCTTTCCACCATGCTTCCCATCACAAGATCTTTTTACACATATAAAAATAATGATGCTCTAGAGGTAAGGTTGTAAGCGTATATGAATGTATTCGTGTATTTAAATCAGGGTGTATACTATACGAAAGATATATATTGGAAAAAAGTTAAAAAAAAAAGTGAGCTGAAGCCAAAAGCTTGCTAACAACAACACCTGAAATTTGTGTGAAATAAAGAAATATTTTATTATAATATAATACAAACCTACTAGACCTTCGTGGGGAAATGGTTCCAAATTTAAATGACCACTTTAAAGGGACTAAATTCAGAGAAGGCTCTCAGTCAGCCATGTATGTAGAGCAAGATAATCACTTGATTGCATAAATTCATTATCACAAGTCTTACGGCAGTGTATATATTTTAACGGACTAATACGAATCTTAATGTTGTACATGGCTGTTTAGACATGATCACATATTGATCAGCTATAAGGTACACTAGGGTGTTATATATAGTATGGTATCTGCATTCTATTCATATACATATATTATAATGGACAAAGTGCATACGA
The DNA here is from genome assembly GCA_034696945.1 of Lipothrix lubbocki. Lineage (NCBI taxonomy): Eukaryota > Metazoa > Arthropoda > Collembola > Symphypleona > Sminthuridae > Lipothrix > Lipothrix lubbocki. Next base: position 33,213 of record JAQGAK010000226.1, read on the forward strand.
AATAATGTATATATTACACAACAAAATATTGTTACAATGATGTATATGGAGATGCAAACGGTAAAAAGATTTAATGTATGAAAGGGAAACTACATTCGGCGGATTTGGTGTATTTGTAATGTAGTATGTACTTAACAGGAAAACATGCACATACTGTAAACAATATTATAGCAGAAACATATTATCTAAGATTATGCCATAGAGATTTATAGCATAAACTGAAGGGTACCTAAATACGTTAATCTATAATGACTCATGTTTGTAGTTAGGTTAGGAAGTAAAGTGCTATCCTATGTCTTGAATCAACTCCCAATTTAAGGCCTGAGTTGGACTAAATTATTGGTCATTGCTCTTTTCCTAAACAACCAGCTTGTATTATTTGTTCCTATAATTTTAGGGTATTTGAATCTACATATATATTGAATATAAGCATTTATACGAGCGTCATTTCACTCCTACAGGGCAATCCATGCACTTCTGGTAATGAAAGTAAATACATCAAACTCCCGTTGTAGCCTACGAATGCCTGCCTAATTATTGTTAGCAACAAATTAGATAACCCAAAGTTTATACTTCCAAACTAATAAGTATAGGTATGTGTATGAAATGTGTCTGCAAATAGAAACGAAACATACATCTACACGGGAGTAATTACGGCTGTATGTAATATACCTTAATATATTAGATTTAAGTACATATTATAAATGCACATACATATAAATAAACGTTTTCAGTCCACACTTCTCTGTTGAGTATTTTGAATGATCATTCATGTAATTACAGATATTACAGCCCAATATAATCTTTCCAAATTTGACATTTTTAGGTTAATCTCTATAAATGTTTTATAAATTGGAAACTTACCTATACAAAGGCTCGTAAAAGGTATGGAGTGTAGGATATACTCTAACTATAATAAAATCTGTAAATTTAAAATATATAAATGTATTCTCAGACTCTGTTCCAATTCTGCGGTCTGAAATGCTAATACGGGGCAAGTTGGAACAACATTACTTTTCCCACGTGTATAGTATAGGTCTGAACAGGCGAATGACGGCACTCACGACAGCTGTTGCGGTGACCCTGTTCGAAGATCTTATTCTTCCGTTTGAAAATTATTAACATTTATGACTAAAGTTACACTGCGAGCCGATTTTGGGGATTTTATAGCCAGAGTTGGAAATAAGATGTACCATGATTTAGTTTGTGACTTTGAGGAACCAAGTGGGACTTCTGTCTGTACGCAGTGTACAACATTTATGTATGAAAACTTTTATGCACACTAAATAGGTATGTAGATATACAAATGTATTTCATATCAATATTCTTGGTGCTGTAATAGGACTTGTAACTTTGTGTGTGAGTAAACAGTATTACTAAGAAATCAATGGTTGTACATATTGTAAACTATGCTTATGAGGTAAAGTCCTCATGTCTATATTAATTTTGATGTTCGTAAGTACCAGAAATGCCAAGTGTATAATTTCTTTTTTAAAATTCCTTGCTTTAGTTACAATAAGTCATATAAATTAATTCTAGCTTAATATATATATGGGTGATTTATTTGTTAATAGTAATAATATGTACCTGTAAGCCTAAATCAGTAGTATAGAAAATTGACTAATTTATTGTGGTGATATTTATTTAAATACATACACATATGATCATTAGGTTTAAACTAGATGGAATATTCTATTAACTTGGGTTGTACAATTATTTATCTTAGGTTAACGCTTCAAAACTGAGATGAACAACACTACAACAGTCCTAGTATATGCATTCTTATGAGCTTCACAAGCAAAATATACCTAACTAACCAGTTATAAAACACGTGTCTAAAATCCGAGAATAAGTTTGTTTAGTAGTAAATTAGAATTTATATAGTAGTTTATATATCGTTCGTTATTCGCATTGGTGCTAATAGTGACAAAAATTCTGAAAAACTGATACATAATGAAAACGTGTAGAAGAAAGTCATTTTTCTTATGTATTTCCCCTGCTTTTTGAACAATGAAAAACCTGTACATACACATCATGTCTATATAGATTTCTATGGATGTTAGTGCTGATTATTGTACTACATATGTATTTTGTTGGTTAGAATTGGAGAAAATTGAAACCAACATATTTTAATGAGTTGAAAATCCTGAATAAAACTACTTAAACAAAAATCAAGCATTTGGTAAGGACACATTTTTCCATATCATCTTGTCAAACAATGAATATTTCATTAACAAGCATAAATAATAAACTGTTCATAAAAATACAATAAAATGTTCATTTGTCGGCTACATGGAATTTAATATTTATTTATTTATTTGTTTTGGCGAAGCTTGTGAACACCTCTTGTATTATTCTTCAGAGTGCGGAGCATGAGTGAATTCACCTCAATTTCAATAACTAAATTTCAAAATAAAAACTACGCCATAATGATTTCTTTGATACGTTAAAATTAAATTGTTTTGCACGGGTTGGGACAAAAATAAACGGGATAAACACAGACTCAAGTTTTGCTGTGGTTATACGGCTCCTCAGTTCAGCAAGAAAGAGGCCGTAAGGAAGACTTTTTGAAACATGATTGTATTTTTGGAACAACATCTTTAATTTTATAAGATATAATCATGTAATTTTAAAAATTACAATTTCGATAAAGTTTGGTATATTATTTAGCAACTAAAAGCAGTGTCTATCAAATTTTGCGAACGTTGTCTATTATACGACGAATTGGATTTTGTTCGTGAAAAACCATCTTCAGTTCCAGTCCATTTCATGATTCTCTTTGTTTCTACACATGGTTGGCTATACATAGCTGAATGCTGAATTTGTTGTTTCCTAATCCACATCGGGGGTGTTCTTTGATTCGCGTTAGTAGATGTGCTTAAGTTTCACCGATGCAAACCCCAAAACAAGTATTGGATTTAGTTCCATAAGCACCGCCATATTAAATACATTGTTTTTCTTGAATAGAGGAATGAACGCAATTAACCATGTTTTCTTCTGAATGTACCCGCTATGTGATTGGAAATATGTCTAATCTAAGCAAGAATTAATCTTCGTTTGCTGTCCTATTGAATGTTGTAGAATATAGATTTCAACCTAAATATTCAATGCGCTTTTTAGGAGAAGTTATCTTTCATTAAATTTTGCAGAACACGGTTGATGTCTTCGTTCAGAAATTCTGGGGTATACAATGGGTGGGCTTTGCAGACGAGTGCGAGTGTATCGATTACACAGGTTTTGTTTGAATTTTGATGAAGGCAATACAGCAATGGATTAAATGCATGGAATAGAAAGGATGAAGTAGTAGAATAATAAGCTTATTAATATATATAAATACTTATCACATACACCTACATACATCCCTATACTCGAGGTTATATCGTTGTCGGCAATACTCCCTCTGGATCAATTCTTTTACGGACACAATCTCCCGTTGATATACCTTCCTCAAAATATGGCCCCTGCGAAAGTTTTTTATTTATCCAACTGTGATGGATTTAACATCACGGCAATTTTATTGCCTGGTTTTGGTTAAAATAAGGAAAGCGGGAGATTTAATTAAGAAATGCAAAATAATGCAATATCAGCCCGAATGGATTCAACTTTGGTATTTAGGTTATATTCCACAATTGTAATGTGCCGACTGAGCATTTGCTCAATATCAAGATCAAATGCAGAAAATTATCAAGGTTGTTATTGCATTGACAGGATATTGTTATTGTAAAATATTGTTTTTGATTTTTGTCTTGTATGCTAAAGCGTATTGATAGAAACTATGTTGGTAACTCATTAATTTTTGTAACATATGTTAAACAAAGTCTCCTTGATGGAAGGAAGGGAATACCTTGGAGGATACGGAGAGAATATATGCAGAGTAAATGTGTGGGAGGGATTATATTGTAACTTCTCGACTATGAGTTCCACCCCCATACATATTTTAACTTGCTGTGCGCCACAGAATTAAATTTTAGAGTGCAGGGTTCCTGAAATGACTATACTTATACCGTTAGTGATAATTATGCTTGGTGATTAGTTGAAATGAATCCCGGCTTAAGACATAGGCTTAATGTGGGCAGTCAGGTATTTCCAAAACAGCACAAATATTGGGAAGAGCAAGGAGCAAGCGTTTGTAAATTATTAGACACATTATTAAATCATTTGAAGTCTTCTGCCTTCGACATTTCCTGCCACCGCTTTACTTTACTTCCCGTTCATATACGGCCTATGGCCATTCTAAAGCGAATAATGAATATGAATCTTTGCACATGTGACACATCAATCGTCTCGGTTTCCAATTTAACCACGCGTTGCTCTTTGCCAATCCACAAATACGCCGTTCTTCCATATTTTAAACTTCATGGTTTTATATAATTTTCCAGACTGGTATAGCCAGTATATGAATAAATTAAAGTACAGCGTTTTATTTGGTTAGAAATATACGGAAAACCTATGGTAGAATCAAAATAAAATCGACTTAAATTGAAGAGAGTCTGCTGGAGCTCTTTGAGCGTAAAAGTTTGTTTTAACTTCAAGCAGCTTCTTGTTTATGTATTAGCATTTAATGAAAACAACCAGGAGATGAAGGCATCATAAATGCATACGACGCGGCCCGAAGTATATAATATATGTAACATCTATCCCTTAACTACACGTTTTCGATTACTGGGGACTGTACCTCACCCGTTTCTAGTATGAGCTCCCCTATTACTTGTCCTTTTTGGAGAGTAATAGGTGGAATAAAAAAAATTTGATGTCCGCTGGGGCGGAAAGATCGAGTGAAGAAGTAAATCATTCCTGCAACTCAACGATGTTGATTGTGAGGTTTTTATATAAGCACCTCGAACAACTTTCTTTCCAAAGTTATAGTAAACAATTATGCTATACTTGAGCTCAAAGATTTATAGAAAGCAGCCGACCATGGACTGTCAACCATCATTCGTTTATGAATCGAAGCTGTTTGGAAACCGTAAAAATTTGAACAGCAAATTCTTCACTGTGCACTGAAGGACGTAATAGCAGACCAAATGTACGTCTCCCCACACTTCTCACTACCGGTGGAGAAACATTTTGGAAAAAGTCAAAACTCAAGACGCACATTTGACAGGCATTTATGCTCACAAAATGATCTCTGTTTCAAAAGCGTACAGTATCAGTAAATGTACCGCTGGCAAGTCATCCAAGGTATCCTTACGTATGAACCAGGTATGGATTTCATGCAGAGAAGGCCTGGAAAATGGCCGCAAAGAAGACGTCATTTGTAGACATGAAATGATAGCGAGCACGTCAGTGGCAATGGAAAGCCGCAGAAAAGGTACATTACATACAAAAGTGTCTACACTAGGAGTAAAGTGAAAATACCCAGTGTGGAGTCTATAGAGGTAAGCCAATTTTGATCTTGTTTTGAGTTTAACTTTCATAGTTGCTTCAGTGTATACAATGCTTGTTGTTCGACTACATTCTGTACAAATCCAGTCATATCTTGACACACACAGATACCTCGTTCAAAGGAAGTTCGAGATCACAACAGACGAAAATGAATTTTGCGTTTTCCTAACCTTAATTATATGTTTATAAGATGAAAGCCAGACTTTAGCCGAAAGCTGTACTAGCTTTTGTATTTCTTTATCCTACAATGACTGCAAATTTTCAGGAGCTCTGATTTTGGAAATAATATAAACTAAAAGTTTGTTTGGTATCTCTATTTGTTTGTTTTCTTCAGAATGCCAAGCATTTCTGCTGTGTTGGAGTTACGCTCCACTACTTTACGAATGTTGATATCTGTATTTTATAGAAAAGATCGACGGCTAATTAAACGGCTACGCTAGAATCCTTGTATAGTCAGACTTGTCGTGTATGTAGTAGGGTACAGTTAGGTGTAATACATATAAATTGTATATGTACTACCAGGCAGTGTGAGTGTCTGAGAAAACTCGTGGCCGTACCTCATCTTTTTACCCAAGTAGGTATTGAAAGCTAAAACTGCTGCACGAGTGAACTTTAACTATCTGCATTATATAAGTAAAGAATCTAATACGAAGAAACCAGGAATACGATGCTACATACTGATTATTTATATGTATAATGTACTGCAAGTCAACTTTGACACCTAAAGCTGGGCCTAATTGTAAGGAAGAAGGAGAGAGGTGGAACATAACATAACGTAAAGAGCAACATACATTAATTCTAAGAATACCAAAGGCTTCAGGGTATATACTATGCCGCTTATTTCGAGTTTTCAATTAATCTGGAGTGTAATGATACTTTGATGCTAATTTATGTAATACATAGTGGCTCAGCCTCAATAACTGCAACAGGGTAGCCAAATAGCCCAGTTGGTTCCCCGAATTATGGCAAAGGGAGTGCCTTTATAAAATAAATTAGTATATGTCTGGTGCATCATACAGTAGTGGTGAGATTTGATTTAGTTCTGAGCAATAAGTTCGTCCATTCTCTGTATGTTGCATAACCTCAGAGTAGGAAGAATAAAGCGCGGGGTTACCACGTAGGTATAATTATTGCGAACGTGCGCATTTATACTTCCCCGCGGTATCCAAGCGACAAAAGATAACAAACCAAAGATTCCTGATTGCTTTTGATGGTAACAGTTAGTTGTTGGAGGAAACAAGGTCGGAAGGAAATAATTCAATTCTGGGAGCTTGCGGCTTCTATAAACTATCAAACTCCTTCATATGTGAAGTATCACATCAAAATGTATCATGATAATCGAAAATCTTCAGGGGTTGGTGGGTAAAAGGAAATATTTCCCGTATTCATTGTTCATAATGTTTCTCCTCTTAATAATAATTGCGATTTCCGTGGCATACAACGAATTTACTTGAGGTAGTTATCAGCCAAGGAATCACTTTGAATCAACTAGATACTTCCTTCCAGGAAGGCCTTTCCAGCAATTATATTGTCGTAACAATTTCACAGCGGTATTAGTTCACGTTTATAGCCACATAGCATTGTATCGCCTACCGAGTTCATGCTGAGTTTCAATCTGCGTGGATTTTCATGCTGGCACTGGCGCTTACTTTATATTACGGTACACGTTTGTCTTGAGTTAACATTCGATGTAATTATGTGCGTTAACTTCCCCAGTACTAACTACTTTATTTCGAAAGTATACCTCAGTGTATAAAGAAAGGACCACACCACTTCAGTTCTTTACTAGGCGCAATATCACCATGTATGATTGTAATGTAGACATACAACTTTACAAACTAAGATGTCAGATATCGTTCCATAAGCTGTTGGTGGCATACTTGTTCGACTCTTGAGGTTCAATGCCAGCGTCCGCCTGCACAAATTTTACAGCACATTCAACATTGTGTAAGGTTATTAATACTTTCATCCTCCTGTGTCTTTTGCGGTTAAATGATCGAAGCCAAATAGCCCAGAAGAACAATGACACATCGTCATAAATTAGATTTGTCATACTGTCCTTACTGCTTCATGTAATGATATCCTTATATGATCACTTGAGTAATGGTATCTTCTACATATAATAGCTGCCACAACTATTACCAATATAGACTACCGAAAACGTAGCTCCATTAAAAGGCCCATAACACGATAGAACCGCAAAGTGCATGTGACCATTAATAGAGGTCAGTGATTATGGACTTTAAGCACTTACTTTGATTTAATTCCTGCAATTAGGATATTTCAACATACTAACAACTTAGCCTTACAGATCTATAATATGTGTCTAGTATGTCATATATAGGGTTTCTGTTGACTTGAAGAATGCACTATTGGGATATATGGGATCCATCTTGTACTAAGGAAATTCAATTATATTATTAGGGTTTCACCAGGAAGCAATGTTGAACTTAGTATCACGTCAACCGTAAAAATCCTTTGTGATGTACATGAGTCTTGTTAGTCATGTGCAAATTACACGAATATTGAATCTTGTTTGAGTAAACAAAACTACATATGAGTTATTCAAGTGTAGCATCCATAGTTTCATGCATGTGGCACTAATTATAACATTTCATAGTTTGCAGAAATTGAGAGTTTACACAATTCCCACAACATGAATTGAAGTGGAAAAGAAATAGAGTATATATAAAGCTCATAAAATAGACGAACTGATCAATATTGACAATTGTGGTGGTGCACGAGATTGCAAATACAAGTACTTTAGTGAACGTTGCCATTGTAATTAATGAGCGTGGAGTGGAACACATTAGAGAATTTAGTGACGGGAACTGAACATACATACATGTAATCTGGATAAAGATTCATGGCTGGAGACCACGAACATGGGCGCCTTTGAAATAAAAGAAAAAGTGGGTTTTACTTATTACTTCCACAAGTCTGGTCATATTACCATTGTGATTCCAGTCATATACGGAAATGAAAAACATAAGAGTTTTCTGGTATATAACAAATACAGATATATTTTCTCTGGCTTATGCTTGTAATGTTCCCTTGCGATTTGATCTACCCAGCCGAATAGTTCTATTGCCATTTGACGGTTCATCTCGCTCGAATAAACTAGCCAGTCCCTAGAGTTTGCTTAACTCAGGAATAATGCATGAATGAGGAAATTCCAGCCTCCATCAATTAAAATGCTATATATGATATTATGTCTCAATATTCCTACCTGAAACAAAGTAACCTCAACAAAGGTATGCCTGGAATGGAACCACGCAGAAGGGAATTTATTAGAGAAAAAGTGTGCAATGCTACAAATATATGGCGGTAAATATAATGATATTGTCTGGTAATAAATGTACTTACATACATAGTGAAGCGATTTTTACTACATTGATCCTCGCTCAAGCTGAGGAGAACAGTATCATGAAGACGGGAAATAAACTTTTATATAGAGTTCGAGTAGCATTACAGATGTTTAGATTAAAATATGTGCTGTGTGCATTGACAAGGTTTTTCCACAACCCACAGAGCAAGATTGAAAAATATGAGTTTTTTGGGATCCTTCGATCTCGCTGTTTCACGACACTTGATCTGTTTGTGTATCCTTTATATAATCAAACAAATTTTCCTTCACAAAATATTAAATTCTTTGTGGAATAAGTTCAATGCTGTTGAGATGAACTCGAGTAAAATCAGCCTCGAAACAAGACTGAAGACGTCAGATTTTCGACCTACAACAGTAAATCCGATGAGTTAAACTATTAGTTGACAGACACGAAGACGGATTATTTTACGAAATTTGAAAATAAGCAAAATTACATCGTTGAATGATAAAACTTGCAACTTACTTATAGACGTATATTCATGTAGTCTTGCATGGTAATTAATATAGTACTTACATTAAAAGTGATAAAGTGAGTGCATTTTACAATCTTTCTTGTACAAAATTTCTACATTAAAAACCATTGTCTTTTCTTGAAATATGTATCGCAAACAAACCTATTCAATGAAGTGAAAAACGTTTTTCATCAAAAATAAATATTATTAGTTTTTCCAGATTTCATTACCTAATAGATACAACATTTTGGTGTTGGGAGATAAGTGAAACACAAGTGTGTGACAAGCGTGCAAAATAATGAAATTATTCCCCAGTATCTCCATCCACTAAAAGTATTTAATTTAATGCTTTATAACGTGAATGAAGCAAAGCGAGTTCATCATAACATATAGTAGTATTCTGATAAATATGCAATATTATACTATACAACATGGCAGCGTATATCATATGTATGTCGTATTATATTGAATTGAATATCAAGGAGACATATTGTGGTAGAAACCATATATGTGCTAAATATTCCTCTTATCGTTAGGCTTGAGTAAGAACTGTTCCAGTCGTTAGGCTCATTTATAAAAATTCTACTTTCTCCTACACACATGTTAGCGATTAATGAATTAGCTGTCTCGAGAGACTGATTAATCTGCAATTATAAGTCAGTTCAGTATATGATGCGACCTTTGGAGTCACAATGTTTCTGAAATTATCTCAGTCTTTAATCATTAGTCAGAATGGCTACCAATAAACTTTTAAGTTGGAAGGAACAACAGTTGTATTAACTTGGGTGGTATAATAAAGATGTAGTATAGAGATGTGGGAACTCAATGAGTCGACAAAACGGAATTCTTCAGCAACGGAATACAAAACGTATTACGCTTTACGCCATTCCCATGAGCGAAAGCAAACACGGATAACCTTCTTCTTGACTTTCCTTGAAAATCACCGAATTGGATTTGGAGTAAAAATATGTCTTTTTTCCGGGATATATCTATTCTTCTTCATTTCTTTCTATTTTCCGAGGTGCTTAAACTAGTCCTAAGCATGAACTCTTGCAGTGCGTATAGCTTGGCAGTCAAGGAAGATAGGCCGGGGAAAGGAAGCGAATCAACTAGATATCTGGTTTTAGTGAGCAGACCATCTAATTCGCTAGCTTGTCTCTTTTATCATTCCTCTTGGAAGAACATACGTATATCTACTATAGTCTGCACTGCTTTCGTATTGAGACGTATAATGTTGCTGTATAGGTAACATTAAATGAACCTAGTCTCACCATCATCAATGCATAGTTAGATTTCTTCACTGTTCCATTTTAATTTGGCTGCTATACTCTTACTTCATATCTTCCACCACACATTCTTACAATTAGTTGGGAATATGGTACAAAAGTCATATCTACTACATTTATTTCCAACTTGGAAAGTCTACTGACAATCAGACCTTATCTTCTAACTACTTTTCCACAAGTTGCTGATTAAAAAAATTAGATAGAAAGGGTTACCCGAACACACGCTGGGAAAGGCGCGGGACGTGCGGATGCTCTTACTCCTCCTCTGAATATCTGCCTTCAACTGACTCTACCTCACGATTCATACAGTAAATTATTAAATACTTGCTAAATCACCTTCGTGACTCTTTTCACTTTCCTCAACGTCGACCCAAAAAACAAAATTTACACCGAACGCACAAACGAGTTCATGAGTTCTACCCTGAAGTACATAACTTCTAAAATTACCGTTCACCGTCTTCCTTAATTCTTGAGATGTTTAAAGTTGTATGATAGATTTTAAGGGCAGAAGGTTATGACAATGTATTATACAGAAACCTGTATGTACATACATACAATTCAATAAAAGGAAAGAATTTGGAGACATGAAGCTCCTTGCAGGAGCACTCAAGTAAAGTGAAGATATAAAAGCTTGACTTAAATAGCATGTTCCTACTCCGCTAAAACTTCACACAGACGTGTCTCAGAAAAACGAGAACGATACACATTGAGCATTACATATATAATTTTATACGCATAAAGCCTCCGCATGCAATGATCATAATACATTACGCAACCGACACAAATCTTTGTGGTCCCGGGAATTCGTTCCCTGTTATATAGCAGAATATTCTGGTTGGAGCATTCTAAATATTTTCATTTGCTGCATTTACGTCTAGTCGACCTAGCTTACTGACTGGGGATATAATATGCATTTTGGCCAAGAATTATAAATAAATTGTAAATTTACAATTAATTTATATAATATATAAATTTCCAATAAAGATTTGTTTGAGGTAAGTGGTAAATACGTCGGTTTAAATGTACCTCTTTCTTTATATCCCAACCGTTAGCAGATATATAAAAGCTTCAAACGGTCCTACCAACATCATTACACGTTAGTGCACATTACTTACAACATAGGATGCTACCTTGATGCATTATTGATGTTGATTTAATATGCAGGTTGCTCCACAACCATTGCGCTCATCGATTCCCATTGGTCCGTCATAGCTAACAACAATCAGCATTGTGATTAAGATAGAGAAATTTTATTGCAAATTCAAAAAAAATTTGGTTGAAATCCTTTAGAAATTACAGAAAATATGAGCAGAACACTATAATGTTTTGAAAATTTGTGATTTCATGGAGATAATTTCAAATTAAATGTAAATTATCATAGCCTCCTTAAATTGAACCGATTTTTAAACGCTAAAGACATCCTTAGATTCAAAATTAAACTCTTTGAAAAATATTTAGAAGCATAAAGTGTATAGCTGAAAGCCATTGTGCAACAAATGTTAATATTTTTAGGGCGGTATTTGAAACAGGATTTCAATACAAATTGCCTGTAACCTTTCTCCTGGTCACTGAAAGAGTAGACCAGTGTACTTGACCTACTATGAATCACTGGCTGTAAGTGGGATAGTGTTTCATTCGAACATTTTTACTAAAACACGCGTTTGGGCACCGAGGGTTGAAGAATAAGGTTATCGACCACCCCGAAAGAAAGGCTAGCTTGGCCAAGATGTAATTAAGACGAAGATACCTCATAGTCTCTGGTCATGGTTGAAAGTTTAGCTGCAACCTCACTAGGTAACTAAATAATGGGGAAAGCAAATTGGATGTAATAAAGTAACGTCACAATACCTAGCAGGTGGTAAGGCTTATACCATGGTTTTTTCGCTGAAATAACACGGCGAAAGCTCTTTGCTGTAGGTCCTCATATTTATATACTGAATTTATCATCTTGTGGGCAGATGTACACTTTTTTGGGGAGTTTTGGAGCAGTTTATGCATCACTAAAGTGGAGTGGTGAGACTTGAAGTTATAAAAGAACAGCATCCTCAAATACGATGTAGGAATGCTGATAAATTAGGACAATGCAAGATTCTCGGTTACTATCAATGAATGAATGCATTACCTTGAACTGGCATTTCAATGCTACTTACAATGTTGTACTTTAATTTAAATAATACTTATATCTACACATTGGATACATCTAAATATTCTGTATATCTTTATGATGCTGGGGTTTGATTCTGATATTCTACATGCCTATCCTAACTTGGTTTTACTGTCATTCCATTATTTCGAAATGTTGTTGTAGTGTTGTAGCAACACTCTACGTTAACGTAGTAATTTTGTTAGAATGTTGTAAGTCAATACAAGTTGTGTAATATTGTCTGGTTTGACATGATAATTTATAGAAAAGGAAGGGACACGTCCTCTAATCCTGATGCATACAAATAGACTTATTTTCCCTCGGTTCGTTCTTCAGTGAATACAGGTACAAGAAGGAGGACGTTTAAGATATATACCATGTTTAAGAATAAAAGGAAGGAACTGCTTGTAAGAGCAGTGTGTTGAAGAGTAGAGAGCGAATGAAGCTCGTCATTACAGCTAATAATGTTAGTGTTCTAGCAACACACATTACCCTTTGTAATCCAAACACGCCTTCCCACTCTGTAAGAGTTTATAGAAATAGCGAGGGAAACATACTGGTCTATTGTTACTCCGTTGTTACATGTATACATCTCTACATTCTTGCTCCTGCGATCCCAACTAGAGGAAACAAGTGCCATGAAAATGGGACTGGAAGCGTGTGAGGTACTTGAGAAGGTGGGAAAATCAGTCCACTCAAGTAAACTTTCAGAAACGATCACGTACATGACAATAGGTTCAATTTTTGATTCCTTGAGGTTTGAAAAGTACACGCAGGCGTATCTACATATACGTATTATTATTCCCATAGTATAGAATAGACTTGTGGCCACAAAGACACATTGCTCTAGGTAAGAGTATATACATAAGGGCAATGAAGTCCTGTGGCTTTGCTTGTAAAAGGAATTCCTGGATTCTTTCATTTTCCACCCATTTAAAAAGTGAGACAGACGTGGTAAATCGTCGGATTTGGCCACTAACAGAGTGTAGGAAATGGCAAAAAACTCCGTGTAACATTGGGCATTCAAGTGTAAAAAGAAATTGTCTGTTCGATTTTTACCATCTATTAAATTGCACCTATCCATCCACTAGCCAACTTTTCCGTTCTATACTTTTATGATATATGCTCCATCGTCCACAGACTTTCGCTGATACAAACTCAAATTTGTTACATGACTTTTCTGCTATTATGGTGAGTTGTCTCTACAATACTTGGTAGTTTATGGAGGCAGAGCTGCTATATTTTTCTCTCGTATAATTTGAATACAGTTACGCTTATGCCTAATCGGCAATAAGTTTTCTTCCGGTATTTCCAACACGCCAATGTTTTTGGACTTGATAGTTACTTTGCTGGCCAAGAATGTGCCGTCTTTAAAATGATCTATGACTCCGGGCCAAGGGAAGCCGTTTCCTAGATTATGTTCTATTCACACTATTTCCTCCAACAAAAGAAAACTTCATTCCCAGTACTACATCATGTCCCCTCAAATCGTTACCTACCAATAAATGCCATCCCACTGGCGGTCAACTTTCACTCCTTTAGCTAAACGCTGTACATGGAAGGATCTCGAGACGTTGTGTTTACGTTGAATGCACCTACCTCATCAAGCTCCTATTCAACATACATTGACTTTAATTTTTTGTGCTAATGTCCTTAATTTAGTTCTATCAGGCTACATATTAGATCCCTCAACATATTTTTATGAGATACTCAAACTTACTGGTTAGACATGGAACCATGGATTTTTATAGTGTCATTAGGTTTGTAACCAACAAAAGCAATACTTATGCTTTGCGTTGTATTTGCAGGAATTTGATGAACATTTGTCCACAGTGAAACTTTTGGTGGTATGAAAGTTGTTGTAAGAAGGCCGTTAGTCGAGTTAACTCAAAGCGATGGAAACCACTAATTTGAATTTATTTCTCCTACCAACCTTTCCAAGTTTTTCCGGAAGTTTCGCTTTCCAGACGAATGGGCTCGAAGAATAAAAATGCATTAGGTGATGACTGATATATGTATACATATTCACTAGGTAGACTGTAACATGTAGATGCTGATAAAGAAATACCGCTACATTGCTACGTCAAGGTGGTTTAAAAATTATATGCGAAATATACGCTTTGTATTTACTCACTAATTTATTGTCTTGAAAGAGGAATTAAAAATTTGCAACATCTGTACGTGTTTCTCCACAAAAAGTTTAAAATGGTTTGTCTGTTTATCCTAAAATAGTTTTCGCTCAACTAACCTTAACATTTCAGTCTTATTCAAACAAATAAAATGTGTGCTGTTTATTTCATACAGAATTTTGTAGCAGTAATATGGGATTCCGCAGCAGCAAATTCAAGACAGGAACACAGGAATTGTGGATTAACAAAGAATTCGCTGCGAGCGTCCTTCTGCGTATGTGTATCTAATGCAAGTTCAGGGCATGTGAGGCATGCCAATGGCTCGGGTTCATCTGACGTTCCAAATGGACCCAGGGTATTACTTTGATATTTCTTGTTTTGTTGATTTATAAAATAGAAACAATTAACCCCACACAGTACAGTACTTGAAGAACAAGCCACGTACCAAAAATCAACAACGAATGCATTAGAAATCAGTCCAGACGCAGAATGTTAGTATAAAAGAAATGCGACTTACTCTTTGAGAACTCCTTACACAACCCTGCCCATACGATCAAAGCTGGAATCTAAGTAGGAGGAATGCAGAAGGCAAATAGAAATACTTGATCCTGGGATTTAGCGTTCCTTATCAAAGTACAGGGAATCCAGTGGCAAGAAAGGTAGGCGGAAAATAAGGTCGACTAAGTACGCTGTATCACACAGGAAATCTTTCCGTTATTATAGTGTCTTCCCAACCTGGAAATTACAGAAGAACCAACGCCAGAGGTTTTGAAAGCAGAGGTTCTGCTGCCGGAAAAAGAGGAGCAGTAAGCAACAAGAGTGTAGCCGTAAAAATTCTAACAACATAACGTAACTATTCCTTATGTCTGGAGATTCCTTCAACACATAATGCCTTCCACGGAGTGCAAGGACAAGTTTTGGAGACATCACTTGAGAATGTACAAGAGACATCCTAAGTAGATATTGTGAATGTATTTATTACAATAAGTTTTACTAAAAATGGGCACCACTTTCACCGTCAACCTCCTCATCGTTTACCGTACCATTCATAGTGTATTCCATGAATGATAAGAAATGCAAACCGCTCAATTCCAAAATTCACACTTAAATTGACGGGGCGCATGAGGAACTACTGAATTTAGTCATTCTTGTGGATAGAAACATTCAGTTATTCCAGTTGGACATACACAACTGCTTTTATTTATTCTGGTAGATATACTTTCATTCAAACTTGTGGATCTGTATAGTTAGATGTGCTTATGTGCGTGTATAGTTGGTTCTTCATGTGTATAACATCCTGGTAGGAGCTGACAATGAGCATGTATTCGATTTTACATGTTCATGAATACACTTACGAAGTGCACTGATTTTTTAAACTAGTATAGTAAAAGCCTATAGCTGCATGCTATTTAATGGAAGGAAAAATATACACACCAAGAAGTTTTACAGAATGCTCGGAATGAGAGACACCCATATCATAGAATCGTTATGGCGGTAAGGCACTTGAATTTTTTGCCACATGTTTATCGCTTCATCCAAAAAGCTCTTCTTAATATTGAGTTGCATGCCTCCAAGGAAATACCTAACAAGATAGAAGAGAGGATGATAGACAAGGAGTACAAGTGAAGTCACAAGAATGTTCCCTAATACTATACGAAGTGAGTTTGAAGACAATTGTCAAGAAGGAAGGCCATAAGATTGCAAAGCCAAGCTAGAAGTGGACCAGAATTGGAACAATTCACATGAGTAAAAAATTCCCCATAGAAGTGAGAGCAAGTTCTCATATAGAGCGCACCAAATTCACATTCCAGGATAAAATACGAAGCAATAAAGAACCCAGAAATTCTTAGGAGAACTCTGCATACAGAAATTTTAGCACCAGCCGAGGATGTCTGTCTCTCTGTATTATATACGACGAGTACACTGAATTCGTTTCACGGGCATTAAGTGAGAGAGAGAAAAGGAGGAGGTAGGGGATAGAGAAAACAAGGAGGGTTCTTCTTTTCTTGGTGTATATAGGAACCAACCTATGTAAACCGCAAAGTCAAATATCCACAATGTAATCTACTGTCACACATCGCATCTCAGCAAGCATGTCTCGCTTTTTTCTGTTCACCAAGTTACTCAACCAAAAAACTTTATGGGTCATCCTATCCATATCACACTACACAACTCAAACTCATCCTGCATTCAATCTTATTACACTTCCATCCGCCAAAAAACACCGGCTTTCGTTTCAACCATCCATTGTAAAAATCCACTGGGATGGAAAAAATATTCACTAACGAATCCAATCCAAGTAACGACTCAATCGAAAATTTATCGAACCTTTTCCATACCTTTCCGATTGTACATTTACAATCGTATAACTTATTTAATTCACAACATGGATATTGTATAACTTAGAGTAAATATGATTCTTACAAGATATGAAAGCAATTTGCATGAAATTTACTAGCATATGCAATATAACCTTGATTAAAATTACATTTTGCAATTTAGTCATCAGAGTTCTTTTCACTGAAGAAGTGTGTCTGTAAAATGAGCGGAAGCGATGCATGTTCAAATTGAGAATGAATTCGCAATCATTCCCAAACTTGATTTGCTTCAAGGATCATGTCTCATTTTTACTCCATTAATACACACATTCTTAAGCTCATACGCACATACAGAGGGCTGTACACAAATTCTTCAGCTGAAGAGTCTCTTGCGGAATGTAAAAAATGAAACTTTGAAAGATCCAAAGTGAAGTACACTCAGGATATGTACTTTAAATGCTCCTCTACAGTGTGTGAACAGAAACCAGAATTTCCTTTTAAGATTCGTATGAAGTCAGGCACTATACTGCAAACTTGCAGAATACGATACACACCTTGGACCAGGGCTGCTGCGATAAGAATATACTTAAAAAATATTCCCACCATGAGATCACATCAAAGGCAGCAGGGATTATTTTCCTGAGAATGGATCCAGACTTGACATTTGTACATGTCGGAGGCTCCTCCATATCAATGTGCTTGAATGGATTGAATTAGAAGGAAATCGAGAAGTATACATGAAGAAGTAGAATGTACACGAAGAAAAGATTCCGCGCCGTAGTCATGGAAACCACATTTTAAACGAAACTTTCGTTATTTTCTAGACTACCAATTGAAATATGTATATCGTATGCTTAATGTAAGTACAACCTTGCTGCAAAAATGGATCATGTAGCTCACATAGAATTATCATCAGCAGTAGAGACCGATGAAAAAGGGTAACTAATGGAAATTGCATGTATTTTTCGGAGCTGTGTTTCTATCCCGTGTTCCTGTCTCTGTGTTCTAGCACATCTCATGTCTAAAAAGCAAACTATTGTCACGAATGCATTTGTGACATTAGTAGTTTCCAAGTAATTCACAGCACGATTTTGTATTAAAACCCCAAAATACTTGTGGATCAACAACTGATGACACACCTTGAAGATGTCAACCCACTAATGCACAACCAACATGTGATACTGACAATATTAACAGTACTGCTCAAGCTAACAGAAGGTGCAGATTTGCGTACATTCATACATACATTAAAATAATGATGAAGCCCGCCACATGTACATGTCGTCCGGCCATTTAAAGAGTTAAATATTCATATTTAAATCGAACACCTCGCTCCTTCGTGTATGTGTGCTACAGCAGAGTATAAAGGAAAGAGAAATGAAGATACACGACCGAGTATTTCAGAGCACAAATCACGTAGTGAAACCTGTCTGAACTAATGGAAAATATATTCGGATTACGAGAAAAGCGTATAGCAGAGAGGACGGAGAAATAAATGTTATGTTGTCTTGGGAAAAAGCGTTTTCACAAGATTTGTGGATAGAACTTCATGACTCATGACAAGCTTTCTCCGAACTCCCAGGTAGATAAACAATTCTACTTGGTTTCTGAAATTGAATGTTTTCCCAAGAATAACCTTACATAAGCTACATTCATATGTGAACATAGTTTATTTAAAGTAAGGAGTTAATTTCACAAACCAATACAACAAACATTCTACTCGGAAAGTAAGTAACAATTCATCAGGGTTTTTAGGTAGTGTACTAGAGTAATTCGTTTCATACAATACCCCAGTCGTCCTCTCTAACTATAAATATGCTTTCAGTGTATTTACTGTAGTGAAACCATTAAAAATACTTTTGCAGGTAATCGCCCACTGCATCAACAACTCTTAAATGATGTGAAAGTAAGTTTATATAAAGCTTGGTTCGGAAGAAAATTGTTACAAACGTAGTGCTATTTCTCACAATGGAAAAGAAACAAAAAAATATACTAGTCGTAGGAACTGAAATATTAAGTTGTATTACTCCGCCCTCCAAATATTTGCTGATCTTCAGTGAAGCCTACATTGATAACTATCAATTCAGTACATGATTCCATGAGATTACTACACGGGAACAAATCTAGTAGAGACATTGAAATGCAGCGCTAACACAATGTGTAAAATTCTCTCTCAACCAGTTTTTAGTCTTCATAAATATGTACGACGATTGGGATATTGAGAAAAAAAATCAAATAATTACAGATATATTATAATTATAAAATAAATATTTTACTTTATTTATTAAGTTTATTTACATAATCTAATAAGGTCAGGGCGCATTTAAATGTAATAACTTGATGTTGCGTCATAGCTATATGTTTAATAATATGTCACAGCAACTCTCAGGCCTCCATTAATCTTCGAAGAAAATTTACGAATTCAACCTAATTAAACTGGGGATTCTTACAACAATATTGTTCTAAATTGAAAGGATTGAATGAATAATGAAATAACAGTGCATAGTTAAAAACTTTATTTACATAGCTGGTCCATTATTTTTCTTGTCCTTTAAATTAAATCCGAGAAGATTAACGGGACAACAGATAGCAATTGGATTTTACTAAATTTGCATACACGCAGTTGGAGCTTAAATACAACTCAAAGGAGTTTTGAATGTTTACTTTAAGCATGCCAAATAACCTTTTTTATAACCTACATATATAACACATTTATCTTAATACGTACAAACGTCTTTAATCTCATTTATATGTCAACCAAAACTAAACTGATGACAGAAATAAAACACTGGTGCATTCATTCCTGGAAAAATTTATTTCTTCGCCCCTCTAAAATACTATATTAGACATATGAAGTTATATAATATGAATTTTATACACCATAACTACTAGGATCCACCTCGATAACCTTCAGAAGGCACTAAAATACGCCGCCTGGGGAGTAATGCGAGGGTTTTATGCTACTTTCACCATAGTACGCTATCATCATCTCTTATTTTGGCGGTCTCGACTGTCAAATGAGTAGTGACAAGGAAACCCCATAATAAATTAGTTGACAGTAGGCAATTTAAAAAATAAAAAGAATGTTTGGGCTGAGCTTAAGAAAGAGCCTTTACCCTCTCCATCCCATTCAAGCCTTTACATTAGATTAAACTCACTTTTTACGGATTACATCCCGCCTTACCACATATATAACAACTGTCGTTGACTAAAGCAGTTTTTGTTTGACTTGAACAATTCACTTTTCTCCTTAGGTGCATACATATGTAGCCCCAGAACACCATTTGAAGATATGGCTGTGGTAGTGAGCAAGTAAGATTATTATATAAGTCATGGTTTTATTAGAGTACCAGCCGAATCCAATAAATCTGTTTATCCAGTTAAATACCTGTGAGAACCAAGATTCTCTTGAGTTGTTAGATATATACCTGCAACTCAATAAAGTTTGTTTGGTCTTATTGTTGTTCGAGGTGTAATTGATGTGGCAAAGTTTGACTGAGCTTGCCAAAGTTTGATGCAAGCCGAAAGCCACATATATTTCGGATATACCATATACAACACAATATTTTATCTTCCCACCAACTAACATTTTCTCTAAACTGACATTTTATTTCTGCATTGCTCCCTCAATATCAATATCAACTGAGGAAATTACGTTATATCAAAAATAGCTCAGGAGGACGAACTTTTATCACGTGAAATGTTTAATTATCCAAGTGGTCTTCATGAGAAAACTTTAATATTGCGCATTTGCCTCACTATCCGCTTTCCTTTTGAATGCGAGCTGTAAGCTATAATTTGATTTCTTTCTTTTTAATTATCTTTGAGTATGCGGACACACAGCAAACACAACTTGCGGATCTTAAATTACAGACCTGTATATGAGGCTGTATCAGCAAAGTTTCCTTTTGTTGGTTGGAAGTTGAATTAAAAATGCATTTGACTTTTATTGCAAAAAATCCTCGTTCCGGATTAACTAGGATATTGCGCCTTCGTTGACCCTTGTTGTTGATCTATGAGCCGGGATGTTTGTGAGAAGCGAGACAACTTTATCTACATACTAAAAGTACATTTGTGTGTATAAGCGGGATATAGGGACTTAACATGACAGGGCCGCTCGTTGAGTATGTCTTTTCCCTTTTTTGTTTTTAATCTTTGCTATACAACTTGGAAGCTTAAAAGTTGCTACAGCTCCTTCCGGCATTGACGAGTGAAACTGGAGCCAAAAAATCCAGCTTTGCATATTTTAATGCCAAACAGACGAGAGAAACGGTACATTCAATCTCATCCTCCTTTTCGTTTAACACATTAAGAGACTTTCTGCCCGTATTCGTAGTCTCTTCAACTTCAAGTTACTATTCATTCAAAGATTATACAGGTAAGTCAAGTCTTTTCATCACGCGTGGCTGGAGGCCTGGCGGTCAATTATACAGAAAAATATATGTAACTCCCCGTTTGTTTTCTCTTTAGTGGTGAAAATTCTGGCTGCCGAAATGAAAAGGTTGTGACGTCTGGATCTTATTATTACATGAATAGTAGACTGCGCTTTTTATTCACTGCACGACACATTTCAACCAGCTAAATGCAGTCTTTGAACATACATTTCATCTTTTACAGTTTCCATGAAAAATATAATCCATTTTCTACATCACCTACACACAGTCAAATTTTTCCAAGAAACTTTCTATAGAATGGAATCCCTTAATATGTATACAAATAAATCAGGAGTTGATCTGATTTCTTATAAAGTGCTAGACTATCCCGAGTTCTATAACCACTCACGTGTACTTAAGCGTTGTAGGGATGGTGCCAAGGTTGAACAACCGATTCCTAAAGCTGGGGATTCCCGAATTTCCTCTTATAAATATTGGTCTCCTGAGTGCTTAATGATGAATAAAAGAATGGCAGTGTTGCAGTAACACTGCTGGATACATGTTACCCACATTCATGACGTAAATTTAACCTGGCAGTACCTTGAATGTTGTGCATATGTTCTTCGCGAAATTACGATTGTAAATTACGCAATAAAATACATATGACAACCGACGTTTTTGTTCAACACTAATCATAAACTAATAAGTCAACTATTTACCGCATGTGTGGACATTTAGATAACATAGTTTTTATAAAATGGCTCCTGTGCTACTTGGGATGTCTGCAATAAGCCAAATGCTTTTTAAAGGTTTACTGCCATGTCACTCGTAGTCAAGGAAGAAGCCTGAAGACGTAATGCAACTGGGCACTTGTGAAGTGATGGATGTCAAAAAGGTAGAATCACCCGAAGCGCACCGATGCAAACATAAACCGACAGTTAGAGCAAAAGTTCGTATTTTCTGAAGCCCATATAATACTCTTTTCGCGTCTTAAAATCTCATACTTCATTCCGATTGGTCTATGGTGCATAATCAACCGTTGACTTCATATTTGTATAAAAACACTATATAGATACTGAATGGCCCCCAGCTCTGAATGCAGTGACATCTCTGTACATTTACAACTATGCGCTCGAGTGAGTGGCATATTTTAAGTCATTTTAGACTAGTGAGCTTTTGATAAATGCGAGCGTCTAAAGTAGAAATAATCTGTTCCTGTCAACATGAATGGGCCAGACCATTTCCATATACATGTGTGCCCTCCGGAAGTTTGCAATCGCATGCTTTTCAAACGTCTTGTCGGGCTTTTATAAAAGCTTCTGATGCCGCATCTAGTAACATTTTTCCATTTCTCATGCATTATATTCCATTTCTTAATTCATTTCCTTATAGAACCACAGCTGATAGTTTCAATTGATTTCTCGGTAGTAGTTACGAACTGGGAAGTGAACTTGAAGGATTTTATCCCTAGACAAAGCCAATAGCAACATAAGCCGATCTTTCAACACTAGAGACCCAGTGAAGCAAAAAATTGGCTGGAGAAGTCATGGCAGTTTGCTAATCCTTTGACAACTGTCGTCCGAGGATTTGACATGTCAACCGTTCCAGAGGCAGGACGACAAAGTATTTTGCACTTTGTACATACATTCACCCGTGTACAGAAGTATCAATTTAATTCACTCCTAGAACTTCCTTCCCTGAACGCTTACGTCTATTAATTGCGTAAATTGCTAATACGTAGGTAAAGTTATTTATGAACATATGATACTATTCACTACACTACATTCTGAAATTCAATAACCACAAAAATAATGAATTTGTTGCTAATAAATACTACTGTAATAACTTACGATATTCAGTATTAAAAAATACTGGATATATGTAAATACTTTTAATAATAGAATAGAATTTATTAGGTCGATATAAGTGGCCTCAGCCTTTACAACCAAAATACTTTTAATAACATCAGTAGCTAGTAATATTTATATGTCAGCAATTTCCATTTCTGAAATACATAGTTAGGCAGAAAAGCTGTTGACCAATGGGCACTAGAATGAAATATGGTAGCCTTATGATTTACTTGAAAATCTGTTGTACTTATAGTCGTAATCTTTCTCGTAAACAAGTTCTGCTCTGTTCCATGACGATCGCTACCAAGTACAGAAATACAGAATAATCCTAATACGATTACCTAGCTTTGCTCATGTGGCTTTACAACAAAAGTAAGTAACTTGTAGAACAGTCAGGGAGAATTTGATCAAGCTTAGTCGTGGATACCTTGTGGACTAAGTATGCTACTTCAAAAACATCCCATCATAATACGAAGCCGTCATTATCAGATTATTCTTAGCAACTGGCATACTCAGCACCGCTTGAATGAGTCCTTATATCAGATGTTGTTGAGGTGTACATTATTGTTTAAACTTACCTTTATCTATGTTCCTGATTCTAGTGAATCATCCAGACATTGAACGAGGTGATATTACAAAGAGGAAAGGAGGGAAAGTTTGTGCGCATCATAAGAAAGCATTTCTACTAGTATTACACCTTATACACATACACACATACTATATTCTTCTGGTGTTGGTGTTATTTATCTTTAGAGGAGTAAAATAATGCGTTGATTTTTAAACTGTATTGGAGGCAGTCGATCAAATCTGAAAGTTAAACACTTTGAATATCATGTCTGACAATGAGATGGGCATAGTAAACTACCGCTGCTCCAGCTTCTATTCATGTAATCTCCACCAATGTTAAAACATGCAAAAAAAATGTTGAAACTTCTCTCATGTAATGATTGTATGTATACTTACAATATAAAAACGAAATTCCATAAGCGGTCAAATGCATAATACTTAAATATGTATGATGCAAAAAATTCTCCAGTGATTCACGAAGATTTCTCCTGTGACGAGAATTCGATCAACCAACCATGCCACTTTTCTCCCGTATAGCTCTGCATGAATTCAAACTCCTTGAGGGTGCATAAATACATTGTATATGAAGCCAAATCCGTATTTTTCCCAAATCCTCCCGTACGCATCTCTTTTCTACACTGTAAAGATTCAGCCCTCACCTGAAAGTTGAAGCTTTCGAAACAACTTTGCTGCTAAGTTACACTATATAAAGTTTCTGGGGAAAGACCTTGGTGCGGTAAGTACATATTGATGAAAATGAATGGCACATAAAGGCCTTTTATACTACTACCAAATCTCATTTCTTGTCCTCCTTTTTGCATAAAAGTCTTTTCCTTCCTTTGATATACGCAAATAGCATTTGAAATTTGTACAATTGACTTGCAAAGTTACCATATTATGGAGGAATCAAGGGAAACAACTTGCATGAGTTTTCCCAAGCATCTCCTTCCGCACACCAGTAAATGAAAAATTCCAAGTTTTCCCTTCTGAACTGTCTCAGAAAGGACGAGGGTAATGAGAATTACGAACTTTTGATTTAAATTGATATGTAAGAGAAGATTGTGATGTCCTACTTGTATTTGCTGTATCATTGCTTGGAAACCAAAAGCATGTTTATCCAAAGTTCTGGCCAACTGGTAAACTTTGCATGGCAGGAGCAAACTAACTTTAAATAGTGATATGAATATATAAGCATGAGTTTCAGTATCAACCAGTGCTTCTTGAAGAAGTAACCTTTAAAGCTTCTAACTATGCAGACCATTTGTAAATGTTCAACACTCATTATTTAGCATTTATATATGACGCTAAGCACTCAAATACAACATATGCGTTAGTACGGTTTGATTATAATATAACGAACGAATTTAAGTCAATATAAGTGGTCTTTATGTTTAGAATCAAATTTGATTGAAATTAAAATATTTGGTTGCCCTTATCTACTTAATATGGATACTAAAATATTCGCAAAATCAAGTTTTGTGGTAGATTATAATAATTTTGCCTACGTACAGATACCTATATCTTAAAGCCATACGGTAAAAATTTATTTGTAACTGCGAGAAGTTTTTTAATAAGACCTTTAGAGAAAAATATAGTTTTTATAAAAGAAAAGGTTAAAAGCCCGGTTTACTGCCAGAAAGAATTAGCATCACGTTTTATAATAAATTACACAAAGTGGTTTTGAAAGTTTACACCAACATGTCAAATGGTATTTGATGATTTGGGTCTCATAATTTGATGCACCTCTCTCCTTTGCTGCTATACCACAGACTCGAGCGAGAATCCTCCCTACTCATTTTTTCTTTCATCTTTCTTTGTTGAAACCTTCTCATGTGAAAAAGGATGACTCGGGTGTGGTTTTTCCACGTGAATAAATAATAACTTGGATTTTAAATGTATCCAGTGTGTACAATTGGTAAGAAAATATTTAGTTTGAACGTCGAGTTAGACGGAAATGAAAACTGTGGTAAAGTATAAGGAAATATGAACTCTTCATGTGTAAGTGTAGAAACATATGTAGATGCACATAATGCAGTTGGCCCAACTTTAGAGGCTCCCCGCTCCGCAAGATGCTTCATGCCTAAAAGGATTCATATTACCAATCTAATTTCTTTGAGGTTGATAAAAATTAAAAATCAAAGGGGTCCACGCCATGCCTAATTGTTAGCTTCAAATCGACTTAGTTATACTTGAATTTATTCTAAAAACATGTAGTGCAGACGCATATATATGTAGTCGGTAGCATCTCCAATGTTTTAATCTTTCCGTTCCACTTTCCACTGCACGCGTTTCTTCTATAGAAGCTTTTTCTCGTGGCTACCTGTTTGCATTGTGACTTCAAGCTGTGTTCAGTGCTCAAATATCTAAAAATAAATCCAGATCGCCCAGTGCTATTTTCTCTGTCGTTAATTATGTAAGTCAATGATAGTAGGCTTCGTTCCTTATAATATTATTTTAGCTTGAAAAGTACAGGCTATTTGAATTTATTTTTGAATCATAATATATTACAATACATGTGTATACAGTACATAATTTAATAGTTTCGATCCGATAAAAATGCTTTTAGATGTGCACACATTTGTGCATGTGACACATGATACGCATCCTTAATTATCTTTTATTTTGACTAGATATATTATCCCAGCAATTAGGATACACTTACATAGCAAATTTAACAATAGCAGTATTAACATGATTCTTAGTGAGTTCAATTTTAAAGCGCTTTGTAACTATAGATTCAACATTTCATAGTATTTTGTTTAATGTACATAATATATATTTATATAAGTGTATACATACTTACTTTAGACATCACCTACATCTACAAATCGACATTTATTAAGGAATCGAAAGAAATATTGATTATTGTTATAGTAATGTACATATATACCTTGCTTAAAGTTTTTGTCAAATCTAGTTATTAGATCATTAGTCAGATTATGTTAGTATTTGTATTATTAGTATTTGCATTCATCAACTTAAATGTCTTTAAACAAACAATTAAATAAAAAGCTACACTGTGTATGCGTTACATTAGCTAGATGATTTGTTGACGTTAGGCATGTCTATGCTTTTTCTTGCCTAGGACGACAATATGACAGCATCATGCATCGTGAACGTCGAACATGATAATATGCAGAAGTTGTAAATATAAACTCTGTCTGTACTTTAGGGTATCTGAAACAATAATGTCGAATATGCGGAATGTACTTATTCCTTTCAAGTTGTTTTCCTTTTTAGCTTTTTAAATAATATTATTTTTAAATATTTCAATAATATTATTTTTAAATATTTCAATAATATTATTTTTAAATATTTCAATAATAATATTTTTAAACATTTCAATAATATTATTTTTAAATATTTAAAAATAATACTATTTAATATTTAAAATAATTAAATAATATTATTTAAATAAAATTTGTTTGGCATGCTTTTAGATTTCATAATATATAATTGTAGGCATATGTAGTATACATGCAGTACGGAGTACATAAACCTTTTACATGTTTTAGTACTTAAAACTGTAGACTTTTTACCCTTACGCGACTAATTATACTTAATAACTTATTATTTGGTTTTACACAAGAGAATCGAAATTACACTTGTCGTTGGTCAAGGTTAGTTACTGTAAGTTTCTGTCAACATTTCCTGAACTATGGTTGGTCAGTATTTTAGATTCAGATAATGCAAGTCTAACATTTGGTACGTATTGATGTAGACAATATACCTAATCATGTAATAAAAGCCCCAAACGCTGAATGCATTGGGGTTAAATTAGCAATTACTAGAGAAATTAGTGTTATTTATTAAACAGGCAATTCCCTCGACGCCAGGGTAACAACAATGTGTGGTTGAGTTACTTCGTGGTTTGAGCCTATCTTTATCACGGTTGAGAAGAGGTATAGGTACAGTAGTGAAGGTATATAGTACAGACCTTGAGATCAGACCTCGTTTATAGTAAAATACCTAATAGTATGGTCGCGTTGCTACAGTTAATACCCTTGGATTTAGGATAGGTAAGCATGAAATTACCTGTACCCTGGTTTATACATATTAAACCCTATGTTTAACAACGTCACCGAATGTGTTAGTAGCTATAATACTTACTATAGAAAATGGTTATATAACCACGTATACGTATATACGAATACTTCTCAAGGGTATTCGAGATATTCAAGTTTTACAACACTTCGTGTAGAGAAAGTTACTTCTAAAGTAAATTAATTTATTGTCCCATTGACCATAATGAGTTCAATTCTGCTTGTCCGTGGAGAAGCGGGAATTCCTGGATGAGGGCAGTACACAGTAGAGTTTTAGCGACCGTATAATTGGCACTATTATTACGGCTCGGGAATTTTATGGGCACTACTTTGGGTTTCACAACAGCGGCTCGTGCATACGGAGCAGCAAGAGAAACATTGAGTACAGATTTTCCTTACGTTTGATGAAACTTCTGAATTAATCTGATGACGAACCTTCCTTAAAAAACTCAGTGGACATCATAAAATTGTACAAAGAGCGGCATGGCAGTCCGTAGGCATGGAATTTTGAGATGGTATAGTTGATGGTGAAAAGATGGACATTCTACCGACAGCACGCTTATCTGCATTATACAACGGTCATGGTCATGTAGCAATCATATAACAAGCTGTATTTCTTCTTGAGCTCTCATAACAATAATAAGTTTTATTCATTGGCTGTGGAACCCAGACACAAACAGTGTCAAATTTTATTCTAAATTAAGGATGAGATTCAAAGTATCAAGAACATTTACCGGAGATTGAGTCAGATAGTCTTCCGTGTCTTCCACCATGATTCATAATCTTACTCAAGCTCTGACCGTTTCTGCGACGAGAAGTCTTATCTTCCCTTTTTAGGCCGTACGAATGAGGCTGTTCATCTAAAATTCCCTCTTCTGTAAGTTCAAGTATACACGTTAAAACACCTGGAAAATTCTTCCTATGTACAGCCCGATTTACTAGTAAACTAAAACACTTGAGTATTCTGCAGCCTTCCCGTCGATCGATATATTTTCATGTAAAAGTGCGGAAGAAAAAATTAAAAAATCAAGCTGATGCTACTTCTCAAGTCATATTTCTCCAGGCAGAATTAATTTGAAATGTGGTTCAAGAAGTAAAATGAAAAAGTAAATGTTCGAACATACCAGAAAGATCTAAGGTAACTTTGCCAAGGAAATCATCATCTCCGGTCGGATTATAATTCCATGCAGAAACTTCTAAAAGTTTTGACTTGAGATCAACAAGAGCAACTCCTGGGTACACCATGGTTTGGTTCCATTGGGGCAAGCTACACATTGGAACGTGTCTAGTTCGCCGTTGATTTTCTAAAATTCGCTCTGGGAGTAGGTAAACTACAATGTAGGGATCAACTTGAACATGATCTGTGCCATCATCATTCTGTTGCTTTGGTAGCTTCGCCTTCAAAACCGTCACGTACAGTATATTTGCTTTAGGATCATGACATATCTGAAGTTGGACATGTCCATTTGAACAGCTCCGTTTCCCACTAATTCGATGACCACTCCTTTGACTCGTCGTCAGGGGACTGTACACCGAAGATGAGTTGTTGCTGCTTAGCAAATGATCTGAACCCGTGTCCACAGAGAAAAGGCTGGCATCTTTAGGCGCTCGCGTTACGGACTGTCGGTGAACCTCTGTGCTGAGACCATAACTACCCGATTGAACAAAAGCAGCGGTTCGTAAACTTTTTTCGTCAGTTGCTACGGCTTGGTGAATCGAGCTCGTTGCAACCGACGTATTCTCAGTCGAAGACGACGGGGACTTTGCAAGATTTGGCAAAACTCTATCCTTCCTAGTCCCACTACTATCTCTGTCAGTTCCTGTACAAATAAACATTTTTTTATTTTTTCTCCATCACAATGCAACTGGTGTGTCCGATATTATTCAATTGCGGGCTGGATTAATTGTAAGGACTTTCGTGAAGCAAAGATGAAGCTTATAGTAATGCTCTTTGTCTCGATATATTGTGCAATTATCAGTATTAAACCAGTTACAAGAAAGTTGTACCTGTTTTATAATGGTAGTAATGTAATGGTAGTATGTTACTAAACATTAAAACTTTCAAAACTCCATCTATGATGTAGCAATAACTATGTATCTACATCTCCTGTTAGCTTGCACTATCGTGTTGTAAAATAGTTTAAATTTTGATGTCGATAAGAACGAATATCTGTATATATGACTTCAGTAAAATAATCCTACTCAAAAGTAATACCAAGAGCACTACGGAGAGTACAAGAATTTCAATATAGCACAGAGGAAAACTACAATAGTAAATATACAACTAATTCTAAGTTTACATGTACCATGAGAAGCGCGAGAGTCTTCTTGTTCCCGATTCTGTTCGTAGGACGATGCAACTTCACACTTATAGTTTTCAATCTCATGGGGAATGCGACATCCAGCTCCGGAGCTGTTGACTTCTCCCTGTTGTGGACAATTCGAATGACGTCGCTGTCTCAAAGATTGATGTCCATTATGTCTCCTATCCCTTGGCCGAGACTTTCCCGTGAGAATATCAAAGTCACTGCATGCAAAAGCGCAGTGGAATACATAAACAAAATTCATTGGGTGGGTACAGCACAGAATTTTCGAAAAGTGTGGGTGTGTTTATGAATACATATGTAAATACAAAAACACGACATGCTGATGCGTCATTCTTGTGAAAAATATTTCTCTTTGGTATCATTATTCATATTCTTATATGCTGTTGCTCTCTATCTGGTAGATACAATAACAAAAATATTCCAGATACGAGATTCTCTTTAAAGTCTAGTGAAGCATACATCAACATTGCCTGTAGACCAGCTTTCAAAAACATGGTAGCTAGTAAGCACATATTGTATGACTTTGTGTGTGCACGCCTTCCATAAAATATTTAGATGTTGCTATAGAGCTTACCTCCTTAACACTACTTCAATTTCTCCATCAGAACTTCCGACAATTGACTGGACTTCTTCGAACGTCTTGTCATCCAAGGACACGCCGTTCCATTCAAGAACAACGTCTCCTAGAATTGCATCAGGACACTTTTCAGTCTACTTCTTATATGTGAAGTTGTGTACATATGTAATTGGAGACGATGGAAAAACTTAATGAAAATAAACCTAACGACTTCGTAACAAACCACATATTGGCACACAAAATACAGACCACGCGGTACATAAATGAAAATGCATATCACAAAATCAAATTGACATCTACTTTCCGTAACTCCTCCACTTGCGATTACTATATAGTCATATACAGTTACACTAACGGCACAGCTGGTAATAGGTTGTGCAAACTTTAAAGTCATATATAAAAATCGACATACATATATATTGGTCAGAACACAACAGAAGATGGGTTGACCGAGGAATATTAAACGGAGACCGTGAGACGGAGTGTCAGTCATTATTGTATATAAGTCATGTTGTAAAAGGTAACCCAAATCTTGCTATAATTACGTAAAAGAGTCGTATTAGAAAGCATTAGCTCATGTATATATGCCGATAAGAAAGTTATCCAAGCAAATTTCTGTCACAACCAATAGATACAAATGATTTTACATCGTCATGTATGTTTGACTCGTATTTTAGGAATCCAAGGCTGATAAAGTAGTTCGTATTGTTGACCTTAAGTGCAACTGTAACTTGAAATTGATAACCAAATCCAAACGCAAATACAACTCTTGGGGGAATCAGTTGATCAAATTGGAAGTCGCATTCGACTATAGAGAATATACATGTGTGCATAAGTTTACTACCCTTATGGCTTATACAGCGCATGGAGTTATATATGTAGACACATCCGAAAAGACTATAACAGTATAGTAACTAAAACAAATTAGTTCACGGACCTTCCTGAACATCGCCTAAAGTGTCTGTCACACCCCCAGAATAGATTTTGGCTACATAAGCAGCAATCCGACCATTTGAATCTGGAATCTCCTTCCCACCTACAATTTTCATACCCAGTCCCATTCCACCAACGGACTTGTCTTTTGGATCACGATGAAGTAGAAGTCGCTTTACAGGAAAGTTGTACTTCTTTGATAATTGTATATTGGATGCCTGCAGTCATATAGAAAAGTAATTATATATCCTTTAAATATGAACTTTGGTGAGGGAGAGAATATAGAAGTTTGAGAAAGAGAGAGAGAGAGAGAGAGAGAAGTTTATAGTAGTGTCAACCGGGAAAGCTATTGGATCTTCAAGTTATATAATTAATTCTACGGCCCTTGTTATCAGATATTATTGTATTATTGCAGTTATATGTGTAGTACTATAGTTATAGTTTCGAATGTTTTGTTGATGCACGGGGTGAGATAAAGTATAATAAGGTATTTGAGATAAGGTATTTGTGAGGCTGTAGTTCATTTTTAACTCTATCCTCTTGATGTGCATGCTGTGTGCATCCTGTGTGACCCATTTTTGGTACGGTGTTATATGGATACTGTGGGACATTCCTTAAAACTGTAATAAAATTACAATAATGAGTAATAGATGAGTGCTTGCACCGACGAATACATGGAGGATCATACTCTGGGTCGAATAGTAATATATGCTGATGTGCTGGAGTTATAGATGGTGGTGATTGATGGCCAAGTTAAGGAAGAAAAAGAGAGGGGAAAGATGCTTACGTTCTTACTTGCGATTTCTTCGTTTGTACTGAGCTGGGCTGTGCCCCGATATTGCAAACAGTCACCTTGTTTGACTTAATCATCTTCTCAGAACAACCACTCATAGGCCTGAAGTCATCATGATAAGCGTCCCCTTGTGAAGAATTAGTTGTGGTGCCTGGACTGTCTAGAAGCCCTACTTTCGGAAGTCGGCCTGTAAGCATAACATGTACTCAACTAATCTGCCCACACCACCAGATTTTCAACGCTCACCCAAAATCAATCCAAACAATTTAAATCAAAACGTCAAAGAGAGAAGAAGAAGAGATAGAGAGAAATAGAGAGAGCAGAGTCACGAAATTGGGCACAAAGGAGTTAACATCAGTGGTTGCTTGTAAGAGGTGGAGCATAGATAAAAATATATGAGACACAGTTAAATAGAAAGATAGAGACAAAGAGATTGTAATTCATATGCAGATTCTAAAGTTTACTTGGGACGTATAATGAAAACACTGCCATGCCTGCACGCCTTTTGAGCAACGTCCAGAAGCAACACCGCGATAAGAAAGTATAATCATACAGAATAAGTACAGTTATATACGGATAGATGAAAAGAACGAATAAGTTGAAGAGGGGATTGCTTTTGGACGAGAACAGATCAAGAAAATAGAGATATATACAGCCTCATTTTGAATACTAAAATATTTTGTAGTTCATTACAGAGCACATGTATTTGCGTTTGTAGTCTAAAATAAACGACAGAGACAGGTATACACGAAGTGAAACATGAAATGATTCCTAGAGCCTCTCTGCGGTGTTAACAACACCCTAAAAATAGCAGTCAAAAAAGGAAATAATGTGATAGATGTGAAACAATTTTGCATGAGAAATTATTATGTGCGGTGACGAAAAGATGTCACATAATATATAGTTTCACTCAGGAATGACCAAAGTTTATTAATGTTTTTTTTATATATTTATATTATTACGATGATGTCATAAATACTCAATAATAATAACCACGACATGCAAAAAATTTCACTTTTCTATACGTTTTAATCAGTAGTAACAATGAAGTCCTTCGAAGTCAATGACTTATTTTTCTCATTCAAAAAACTTACAATCGTTTCAACAATTATCATTACTTTACAACGGTCTCATTAAACTATATAAAATTTATCTTCATTATTATGTTAATCACCGTTATTTAGGATCAATTTTTTCTGCTTCTTTTTTCTCAAAAAATCCACAGTTAAACTTATATAGCTTACTAGTTTTCATATTATAGTCAAGTATCAAATTTGTTTGAATTCAATACTACTTTAAAATTAATGTAACTGACAGTCTACATTGAACATAAAAAATTGTAAAAAAGTGGTTTGCTGTTCAAAGAGTATATATAACTAAGCGTAAGAATGTCAAATAATACTTCGTGTCAAAAGTTCACAATTTCCAAAAAATCCTTCCTTTCTCAATTATACATATACTTCTTTAGTAATTTTTTGGCTGTATATATATTCAATGATGATAGAAGGGTACATTTAATAATACATGCATCTAGGGAGACAAGTAAGAGTGTGGAGTAGACACATATGTGTATATATACATACCATAGAAAGTTCGTCAAAAACAAAGTTTCGAACTGATGCTTTGAAGTATACTTATAATGTCCAGTTCGAAGAAATTTATAATATAATAATAAAACTATATATCATACGTATATTATTTGTACTAAAAGGACACTGAAAACTTAAAAACGAATAGATAAAGGTATATCATATACAAGAAAGAACACAACGTAACAGATTTTACAGTGCTGGTTGCATTTCCCTGTTGACGAAATAATGATATTTCCATTCACATTTAGGTTACAGAGATTTTTGAATACACATTATATTATATATGTAATAGTGAGTCAGACGAAAATTGTTTTCAGAATCCCCTCTTACATTTAATGTTAAATTATTTTAAAATGTATCTATTCCTACAGCAAAACTACCCAACTGGTTATTATTTTGGCAACATTTGGCCTTACTATTTATAACTCCAGCAATAATTAAACAACAAGGAGTACTTATTTTGAAAATGATTCTTCAAAGAATAATTCCCTGTTGTTTTAACTAATTTAGATTTCATTGGAATTTATTTTTTATCTTGATATATTATACAAGTTTTATAGATATATTGTTCTAGACACGGCTAAAAGTTCGATGCCCGTGAAAGAAAGGATTATTCATGTTGAAATAATTCTCAAAATAGGAAATTATTATTGTATTTGGTGTTGCAGTCTGCGACTTTATTGCTAGAAAAATGAGGTATGTTTATTATTGATTTCAATGTTTATTGTTTGAAATTATTATTAAACAAGGCCCTGTGGAGAACAGCATTGTCAGTGAAATTAAGTTTTTTCTCATAAGATGCAAGTGTTGACACCACATGTAAGTATATAGATGCGCACTTTTACACAGTGTGCATGTGGAATCTATACATTCAGGCGCTCATCTAATGATCAAAGAATGTTCGACTAAAACGTTCCCGTTATTATGTAACTATAGTACTAATGTTAGTGTACGTATCCTTTTCTGAAATATTTTGGTCTGACCCACTGACTGTTTTTGTTATAGTGGCTTGATAATATTTTTGATGACCCAGGCTTTACAGTATTTAGTGTCTTATATAATAAAGTAATTCGAGAGGGATGCTATTTGTCTTGTCTCGATTCTTAAAATGTAGTAACTATTACTTAAAATGTAAAATTTCTAGCTAATTATTAGTCATATTTTTGCTTCTTGTTGTAACGTTTATATATAGATATATATATATATTTTATATATTAGGTATGCACATCAGAAGACTTACCATAGAATACATATAGCAACTTTTCTTATTTATTACTTGTTGAACTGTTTTTGTATAATATGCATTGTCATTCTTCCGTAGTATTTTTCACTTAAAACTAATTCATACGAGGTAAGTAAAGGCATGAACATGCACTGACCTGAAAGCTGTAACATCCGTTATGTCCACATTAGTTGTACAGTACCTATTAGTCCCTAGGAAAAGGTTGAAATTTTTTGATATAATCGTTTCTAATTGTGTAATTAAACCCGCAATATGTTTATTTATCGTAAGAGATATACATACATACGAGAGAGACTGATTGAGTGAATATTTATGTTTTTGTATCTATTTATGTCTAATGTATTGTGTACGTAATGCCCACCTTTATAAAGACAATTTTCAAGCTTGTAAGTTAGTTTTTTAGAAATGTAGCGTTGTTTATAGAGAATCATTATTTATATAATAGGAAATTGTATGTAATTATTTACGTAGGGATTCTGCGTTTAATTTTGTGACTCAAGTTACTAAAAATTACCTGATATTCTTAATTTTTCCTTTGACTGCGAACTTTTCTTGTCCTTAAAATCTGTATATTTCAGTTACTGTTGCTATGTATTGAGTTTGGTGTACTATTAAATCGATATTGACAAAAGTGACAACTTCATTTACATCTTTCACGTTAGCACATTATGTATTTTGTTTGTTTATATATATATAGGGAAGACGCTATTTAATGGGATTTGGTGCACCAAGCATTAAATTTTAAATATTTTTAACTTACAAGGATTGCTTATATTGTTTCTGTCACTGTATTGTTTTTGCTTTACTTTTTTGCGGGTTGATTGCATCCTCATTATATTTTTTACGTAATATTTTACCAGCATTTACAGATACAGAATTTCATTATCACTAATGTTGTATTATCGAATTAGCGGTCTTTTAATTTTTACCTGTGTGGTAGTACATACAATATATGGGTTCTTGGGATAATCTCCAATGCAACCCATACAAGGAAGAATATAAACGAAATTCCCTATATACAGAGGCTCTTGTGAGGGGACACAGGAATACTCCTTTGAAGTATTTTTGGCAGTTGTGGATCCGCATTGATCTCTAAACTTGTATAAACTGCATATTCTTTTTTACAATAATTCATAAAAATCCACAATCATTTTTCAATTGAAAATTCTGAAATCTAAGCTTCTATAGTAGAACTGAATTAACATACAATTCCAACGATGAAACGTAATAAACCAGAGACTCGGGAGCGAATCCATACATTCATTTATAGTAAATATAAAGTAAAGGAAAAAATTTAAGGCACAACAGATTGTATTCCTTCAAATGTAGCCTTTCATAAATGGCAGATGATGGCTAGCTACGATCTCAGAATTGAAATTTTCCCGATACGAGTTGTTGAGGTGCCAGCATGCAAATACACAATTATATAAAATACTTTTCATTTGAGCTAATCATTGCTGGTTAAAATACCATAAATTGGGGTTTATAGTCACCTACCACAAGAGCTACGAATACCATACTACATCCCTTATGTTATATCTTCTAAATCGTAGTTTTTGAATCAGTCGACACGTTTATGGATGCATTGGAGATGAGTTAGTATGCTAGTAATTACTTGGTTTGCAAGGTTAATATAACATATTTAATATTTTTGTTTGTGATAAGTATATTAGGTATATCGATTAGTGAATTGAAACATTTTGTAGCTTTTCAATGTCTTAAAATGTAAGCTACGAACAGCACATCACACTACGAGGTACAATATAATGGAAACATAACGGTATCATTTAATCAATGCATGGTGCGGTTGAAAGTGAACATATAAACGTTCATTGTCAGTAGAGTAAGGAGAAACGGCAGATGATACATTTAGTTTACGATAGGACGAGAAGCATGGAAAATTGAGGCAGAAAGAAAGAGCAGAGTGGCCAACATCGTAGCTCAAACAGGTAGAAAGAGATCAAGTGTTACGACATTCGCTTTTGACGGCAATCAAACTTTTCTGATGGTAATATGTTAGGATTGGACAGCAATAACTAGACAGACAAACAATGTGTAAGTATACGTGCATGAATGCGGTATTAGTTCGTATATATAGAAAGGACACAAACAACAGTCTTGTAAAGATACCAAAAACAAACTCCTGTCCCACGTTGTACCCATCGACGATATTTGTGATGAATGATCACCCACAAGACAAATATTGAAAGAATTTGAGAAGACTGGAGAATATTTAAAGTTCCCAGGACTGTCATATTAAAATCAAGTTGAAAATATGTTTTTTAAATTTCTAGCGGAGAAGGGATTACGAGAAAGAACGGGTAGTGCATATGAAAACACACCATGGCGGGGTATCAGCCAAGTATTAAAGTATACACAGTTAATGGAGAATATAATATATATGTGTATGTATCTAAAAGTATGACAACAATATCAGGCTCAAACAGTTTTGACGATATGGTCACAGTACAGAGCACGCCGAGGAAGTAGGTGATTAGGTGAACCGAATAAGAGATGAACTTACCCAGCACCTTAACACAGCACTAGTATATTCTTTAGGGTGTACCGTATCAAGTACATTATAAAATACACTGAAAAGTGCAAGCAACGCAAAAACATTTACATACGACAATATCAATAGATATATGTGCAATAATGCAGCACCCAGAGAGCTAAACGTCTTATTATAAAAACGGATTTTGCGTAGGTTGACTGATAAATAAATTATATTTCATTGACAACAGATCATTCCACCTTGAAGTCCATTCCATGCCTTGTACTTTATTGTCACAGCACAGTGCGGAACGGAAGGCCTTGACTTGACACACCATACTTGCCTTGCATATTAGCTCCAGTACTACTTGAACTGCGACCACCTTCGGACATTCCAATCGGAACAGAGCCCAAGTCTTCGAGAAGCCGACGTGATCTTGTCGGCATGTCCGGTAACAAAGGCATTGCTGCTGGAGTTGAACCCAGTTCGCTGCCCATGCTCTCCGTGTCCGTAGCCATAGGGGAAATTTCACCGATTCTTTCATACAGCATGTTCGTGTAGTCATCGCTCCGAAATGTGGAGGCAATTCTTTCGATACTCCTGTCCTCTTCGCTCGCACTGGGACTGATAAGCCCACGCTGTACGCCCATACGATGAGCAGAACTGGAATACAACGTTGGTCTGCCCGAGTAGTGTTGATATGGAGGTTCAAAGCGCCCGTACTGCTCTCGAACTAGTTGATCTACGGATTTGAGGACGCTGTGACGATCTTGCTCACCACCATATCGGGATATTCGAAGCAGCTCATTGTGAAGACCCGCCTTTTCTTGAATTTGCTGCCGTCTACGTGCGATTTCTGCCTTAATTCGTGCCTTTTTCTCCTCTCTACTTAAGTTATCTTCTTCCTCGTCATCCTCCTCCTCACTGACGTATGGCGACGGATGCCACGAGCGCGATTTCCTATGCTTTCTTAATTGATGTCGCTTATCCCGTGAAGAAGATAGTGAACGGGATATTCCTGAAGGAGGCCAAGCTTCTCCCTCACTACTACGCCTAAGGAACCGAGATGATACTCCAGCAGCGCGCATGTCGTCATCATCCAATAAACCGCCCATACTACTAATAGCAGTTTCGCGAAGAACACTTACAGATCCCCATGATGGGGCTAAATAAGATTGGGAAGGATCCCATTCACCAGGAGGTGGACGAAGAAGGGCATTATCTTCTAAAGATTCATATTCATAGGATTTATATGGAGGTCTCAGTATCCCTGTCGAGCTCTATTGAAACAAAAATAATATAAGCAATCCAGTCAGTGCTTTAAATCATACTTAAGAACAGTCATGCCAATTGCCAATTATGACTTCATGTTCATTATCATGTATAAAAATATGGAGATTCATAAAATACACACGATGGATTTAACATTTCCAATATTATTTGTATTCACTAAATTGTGGAATAGATGGATGCGATCGATATAATAGTCCTGCCCTCTCAATACTCAGAATATTTTCGTAAAGTGTTGAATTTGTAATAAAAATTCTAATAGCAGCTTCTACACGCTGTGTGAACGCCATTCCATCCAAACAAATAAAAACTGAGCAAATTACGCAGTGAGAACTTAAAACATTTGCTTTATATTATAGAATTTGGTGAACCGACAAGATTGCTTGTACCTTGTACGGTTCTTCAAGCAAATAGACAAATAAACATTTATGTTAGGTAATTGTCTCCTGAAGCCACTACATCTCTATTTCCAATAACTCTTGACAGTGTGTGGGTATCTATGCAACTGTGCATACTGCATTCTGCTTATAAACAGTATAAATCTGCTTGAATACCAGCTGTTAGCAATGTGCAATGATTCCTGAATCCTCTACTCTCACTTTTTAGCAACTAAGGGTGTTTTAAGTAAGTAAGGAATTGCATTTCCAACTTACGAATGTGCAATATTAAGTTTGGAACTTTGACGACAACATCTACGAGAACTTGTATATAGAAAAACAACACATCCGGATAAAAACAGTGAAGAAAAGTGTTCACCTACTACTGAGGGGCTGAATTTTTTGATTATTGTGCTTTCCGCATTGTGTTTATATAAGCAAAGACATACTGACAAATTACAAACTGAATGACAAAATGTGACTAAACGGCTTGAAGTATTGTAAGGGAAAGACCTTCATCGCTAACCCGAAAATGTAATTGGATACTACTGATAACGAACCCGAAGTGTGCCTTGGCGATTGTTTAAAACAACTCTGGGTACTCATTTCGATAGTGAACGAGTAGTGTCTAAACAAAAGGTGGAAAATATTTATAAATCGAAAAGTGAGAGAAGAATACAATAACTTTCGTAAGGATTAGTAACTTCAGCCTGAATGTTAGCTGTTAGTGAGTGACAACAAATTGAGTTAGTATAGGTTTGTTCCTGGACGGAATTCGATTGCCACAGATAAGCACTTAAACATTCATGAAAGATAAAAGGCAAAGAAAAGCAAATATGTGACAGGCATGATAATTTGTGGATGGTTGAAGTGCTGAAGAAACAAGTACCCATTCAGTTGTGATTTGGCAAAATTGCTTTCCAAACTCTACTCTTTGATAAAATAGAATACAGGGGATAAAAATAAGAATAAAAAAAATAAAATAAAAAAGGGCACAGACAGACACAAAGACAAACACAGGGGGAGCTCATACTCGTTCGAAATCCTGCAGTCCAGGGTCTTCTTGTATAGGCGAGAAGGGAAGGGAAAGTTTGGGATCAGATAACTGACGACGATGTCCCTTCAGTTTCCGACTGAGGAGTGGACTTGCCCCCGCTGACCTCGATATTCCCACATTCCTAGATAGGTCCGCTCTGCATTCAGCAACCCATCACATCACATTAGCAATAAAAGGCCTAAACTGGCCCTAAAGACTCCTCCAACACAGTCTGTGCGTGCGTCATGTGCTGTGAGTGTGTGCCTGTGCCGCTTGTTATAGTCTACTATACTTACAGAGGATCTTTTAACATGGCTCTAGTAACCACTAAAAGTCAACTACAAAAAACATCTTCATATCTAAAAACAGCAAACAATGTATAGTTTTATACTTGACAACTTAATGCACTGATTTCAATATCGACATATTATTATTAGTTAATAAAATCGACATATTATTTTTAACTAGTAATAATGAATTACTAATAATTGCAAAAATACGACTAAAACAATCTTCAACGGCTCTCTCCCTGTTAACTATCATATGTTAGGCATTGCTACAACTTTTGTAACAAGGTTCTAGCACTAATAATAATTGTAAATATTTAAGCCCAATCCAGCAGTTTTTCAGGATTGTAATAGAGAAAATTAACAAGCAATACTGAAATTGTGTGTACCTCCATATACTTTTCGCATTCTCCATATAATCGCACAGCCGTTAAACTCTCTATCCGTCGATCAAACCTACACACTGCCACCCAAAAGTAAGAATAGTAGTTGACAAATAGTAGTATTATATGTAGCTACTTAAAGTGCACTTTGCTTTCTCCCTCAATGTACATGTATAAATCTTATATGGACAAGATACATTAAAAAAATAAAAAGTGACTTCATGGAGTCATGTTCACACAACCTTTCAGCTGCTTTTATATGAAACCTAATCATAAGGTAAGTTGATAGCTATTAAGATATATTAGATTCTATTGATTATGTTCACTGACACAGATGCTGATAATGTCATACTTATAGGACATCAAAGGTTCACAGATAAAAGAAGGAAGAGATAAGACAATACAAAATATTTTATTGGATAAACTCCATCGATCACATGAATGAATCCTGTTTCCGATTCCTAAAGTGACTAGATTGTTAAAAGATCCTCTGCTAAAACCTATAAAAAATTAATATTTGAGTTATTCAAATACCTTGACCTCATGCTGTCTCCAGCACGACTCGTAACAGCATCCAGTCGGGCGCCCAGTTCCCTATCTCTCTCACGTAAGGCTTCTAGTCGACGCCGCTCCTCTGAGAGCAACTGTCTTCTCTCTTCCTGTAACTGCTCTCTTAGGGTTCTCATATATGTCGGCAAGTGTGAACCTACATTAAGACTTGTTTCTCCTAAACTAGATGTAAGACCAGATAATCCACTTATGTTCCCTCCCGAAATATCACCATGTTCACTTTTATTTAGAAGATGGCGAAGGTCAGGCGGTAGGCAGGCGGCAAGTTCTGCCATATTTGAAGACCAGGTATCTGCAGTTTTGTAGCTAGGATACAAGCCAGAAAGTACTGAAGTTGTAGTTGTTAGATCAGATGAGGCAGTGAAACCGGAAGTTGTCGTTCGAAGACCCATTCCAGGAAACGTGGCAGAAGTGGAAAACAAGTTACCACTCAAAGGGTAGACGGTGTCAGACTTTGCTCCCATACTACTGACTACGCTGGAGGCTATAAATACATCAAAGTTGCTTTCACCACAAGTTTAAATCGTTTGAAAAAACCGTATAAAGTAGCTTAAATATAAAGATGTACCTTGTAATAGCCCTAGAGCTGAACCGGGTCTTGGGATGGTATCTGGCCTAAGGTCAGGTCCCATACATAGTTTTCTTAAATTACTCTCACTAGCACTCGGTCGAGACAATGACAGACCCGACACGCCGTAAGACCTACCTGGTGCTGTGTTATCTAGAGATGACATTCTCATCGGAGATAACGATCTAATGTATCAACGTACACGTTTTAATTCAATTATTTCATTGCAACATATTTTATTCATTTGTTGCTTGGTAAGCCCATGAAAATGTATTCCCCCAGAACGAAATAATTCATTAGACTTACCTAAAAGTTTCCTGAGCTCGCTGTCTGTCTCGCTTTTTAGTTGAAGGCAATGGAGCAGCTTCTTGGTCCGGGGGGAGGCATGGAAGCTTCCTTCGCATCCTAAGGGATTTCTGAGAATCCGTTTCACTCATGGTATCGGATGAATCGCATCCGCCAGGGTCGCGGCCACTTCTAGGTGTTCCCACAGGTGTTCCTATTGGAGTACCCAACGGTGTCACTGGTCACGAGAAATGTTGAATACAGAAAAAGGGCATGCAATAACATAATAGCAAGCATCATTCCAACAGAAAACAGGGTTTACAGACAACAACTAAACGAGAAGTGTAAAATGAAAATTAATGAAAACCATCATCAAGAGTACCTGCCAGAGGTTGTGACAACAATGAAGTGCCTATTAGAGTCGGACCTCCACCTATAAAAGTTCCTAAGCTAGTTACTACGGCGGGTGTAAGCCCACCTATGGTCATTCCACTGGGAGTGACCGCCAAGCCCTGGCCGCCTATAATGACCGTAGATTGACCACCATCTCGTCGTAACTCTCCTACTGTGCTGGAAGACAAGTGTGCTCGCCGGCTTGTCTTTTTTAAATGCTGCTGCTGGTGCTGCAATGCCATTTGCTGTTGGTACATGTGTGCTTGGGCGGGACTTAGTGCTCCGACGACACCAACTCCTAAGCTTGCAGCTTGTTGTTGTGTCATTACGTTTCCTCCTTGGGTCATCACTGGTTGCTGGGAGGCTTGTTGTTGCAAATTTGCCGAATGACTGTATTGCTGCGATTGCTGCGACACCATTGACTGCATGAATAATAGACATGAATTTATTATTGAGAGTCTTTCGTTTCCAAAATCGTGATTGATTGCAAAATTTCCGGATACAACTGTAATTCCATTAGGGGTGTGCATACCTGATGTGGTTGTCTCTGGAGAAAGGCTTGTGTGGAATCCTGAATAGATGCGAAGGCCGACTGTTGAACATGATGCTGCTGTTGTTGCTGCGATGATTGATATCCTGGATATGATGATTGTAGTTGAAGAGTTCCCTGCTGGTGAGGCATTTGCTGTTGCTGTTGCGGATGTTGATGAGGCTGAGAAAATGTGTCGTAAGGGGAAAGAGGAAGTCCCTGAATACTCATTCCTCCACTTCCTGCTCCACTGGACGGGATTGGGAATGGCT
This sequence comes from Lipothrix lubbocki, assembly GCA_034696945.1. Lineage (NCBI taxonomy): Eukaryota > Metazoa > Arthropoda > Collembola > Symphypleona > Sminthuridae > Lipothrix > Lipothrix lubbocki. The sequence goes on from JAQGAK010000226.1 coordinate 77,096, forward strand.
CTGACTTATCTTCTGAAGGTGATGGTCTAGGAGATGTACTTCCTAAGCCTACTCACATACATACACAATAAAATACACTCATGAATAATAAATCATAGACCACCCTGAAATTATGTATATCAAGATAATTTAGAATTCAAGCTTGCACGCCCTCACATTTTCGAATACACCTAAAATGTATGTTCATACAATCAGCATATTAGTCAACAGTTTCGGAGGATCATTTTAGTGTAAAATTTACGTGCGTACTGATAATTCCGGGGATAAATTTAGAATTCAAGTCATGAAGATCGAAAATATTTCCTTATGCTATAATACCTAATGCTCGGCTAAAGTCGGCAAGAAGTCCGCTGATTGATTTTGCTCCAGGACCGGCCTGGGAAGTGCTGACATTCAAATGGCTCGTGCTTCCTTGTGAATGCTGTCCCATGCCCATTCCTTGAAGTTGCTGTGAATGCTGCGCCTGTGGTCCCTGCGAGGAATGAGGAAGCTGCTGCTGTTGGCTATGCATTAAGTTCATTTGCCCTGCAGTTTGTTGCTGATAGTGCTGCTGTTGCGATATTCCCATATGTTGCTGTTGAGACTGAAGTGATCCTAAGGCAGGTTGAAGCTGGGAATATGTTGACACAGAACTAGGAGCTAAAGGTCTGCCACTTGCATCGTACAATTGGCTTTGGGCTTGAGATGTCTGTTGGGCGTGGTTCCATTGTTGTTGCTGTTGAAGCGTAAGCATGGAACCGTCTGAAGGAACTTGAGTCAATTGACCGGTGGAGGATGGGATCAGTGTGGATTGTTGTTGCTGCTGAGATGAAGGTAAGGATTGTAATTGTTGTTGCATAGGCAAAGACTGAGCTTGTTGTTGCACTCCGAGTTGGGAAGGTTGTTGCTGTTGGAGCTGGAAGTGCTGTTGCTGTAATTGTATTTGTTGGTGTTGAAGCTGCTGCTGATGTTGAAGTTGCTGCTGTTGCTGAATTTGACTTTGCAACTGCTGTTGTTGGGAAGGGTGCATTGGAGATTGCTGAGATTGGATCTGACTAGGATTCTGGACCATTGCAGGTTGGTTAATTGCATGCGCTGATTGTTGCTGCTGATATGACTGATTCTGGCTGATGACGAGAGATGAGTCAGTAGGGGAAACCGAAGACATTCCACTTGTTGGACATGATAAGGAATTCATCCCTAAATTTGTATTCCATTCAGAGCCCACGCCGCCTCCTAGTCCCGCCTGTCCGAGAGCCTGTAATGTTACAAAATTTATATGCTCGTTAGTAATTTCTAGTAGTTATAATCATTTTCCCCAATTTATGTGAACATATTTTAAACGTTGTTACTAAAGCAGAAATTTCCAGATTTTAACCAAGTTCAAACATTTCGAAACTTGTCCAAAGATCCAACAAAATTCAGATTTAACAACGGCACTATTGTGCATAAATCTAACCTGCTGTTGACTGGCCTGAACGGTCGATCGTTGAACTAAACCAGCTACATTCATCTCTAGTTGCTGCATTTCTGAACTCATTGAGGCGGACATCATTGTTTGTTGTTGCTGGGGATGAAGGATTGAAGCAGAAGAAGTAGTACCCGGAATTCCGATCGACTGCGGCGTTGTGATAGGACCGCTCATTGAATTGGAAGCATTAATGGTACTTTGATTTAGCATTATTTGATTGTCCATGGCTCCAATAACTTGAGAGGAAGTTTGAGTATTTATGTTATTGTTCGCGTAGGAAATATTGCCTTGCTGATCCAAAGTTTGTTGATTCATTATATCCAGTACTTGTTGTTGGTTCGTCTGCGAAGGCAATCTATTATCCAAGGAACGTTGTGATCTCAGCTGAGGCCTTATAGAATGTCTGTGGTCTATTGGACCCATTCCTGGAAGACATTCTTGACCTATAATTCTTCGGCGTGGACTGCCATTCTCTCCCATTGAGCCTTGAATGCCTAGATGATACAGAAGGGAGAACCAACTTAGACATTCTCCTTGTTGACGATCTGCCTGTATATGACTTCTCATTCGAATTTATTTCTATTTGAAATCCTTCCCTGTTCTACAAAGCTGTGTATATATCTTTCTTTAAAATTTCCTATTTATACTATTCCGACTCTCAATATTGCCAACGTCAGAAGCCTAGCACTTAAAATACTTTATCACTGTAGTTCCTAGCCTACCGAGCATCGATTACCCAACTTTTCCCTCCACAAACACGAAATCATGGCATAAGCTTAATCTTCTTTTGCTTCTTATAACTTGAATACGGGCGTACAATATCATTTATAACAAATAGCCCAAATCAGTTTTTCCACAGACTCCCTCATCCATTCAATACTGGAACTCCTTATCTGAATACCATATTTTGTGTATTGTTCCTCATTTTCCTTCTGTTTATTTCATTAATGTCTATACATAAATGCTTAATCGCGTTGCTAGAAAACAAATAATTTCAAGCTGGCGAAATTGCATTTGTGATTAGGATAACTTGCTTCTCTTTCATCTTGAGTGTGATTAGTTATATGACTACACCCTATTATTGGCGGAATGAAATGCATAAAATCTTAAAAATATTAAAATGCAATCTAATGTTGCGAAGCAATCTGCACCTTATACATACTTTCCTAGAGGCAATAATGAGTGACAAATTACGTATTTCCCGAAATTGTACTTTCTGGCTAATTTAATCCTAGTATAAATACATATGTGGACCCTGCTTAAAAACGATGGTCAAGAACTGTTCATATATATATACAATCAACATACCAATGTACATTCTAAAATGGAATATAATGTTGCAAATTTTTTGATTTACATAAAGAATGTACAATTATACAAATATTGTTTGCAGTTGAATATAATGAAGCTTGGGACGGAAAATTGAAAAGTGCTTAAGAAATTGGGAAGTAAATGTAAATATAATTCAGAATCAAGGATTCAGGCTAAATTTCACGCAGCAAAACTTGATGAAGTGAGGTTGGAATTGATTGTAAAAGATATCAGGTAATAAGAAAGAACAAATGCAAATCTAATTTGGAACATTTGCTAAAACTGCAAGAAACGAGTAATGAGGAAATAAAATTAGCTCGCTCCCAACTTACTCTACAGTACCTGGGTTGATGACATGTTTGAGTACAAGTATTTAAAAAAAAGTATACAGGCATATATCGCTGGCATTTCAATAATCGCCACTTGCTGTTGGTGTTAAATATTATTTAAAATTTGCATGAAATATGACTTGTGAAAGCAAAATATCAGTTGTACGGTAAGTGGAAAAGTAGTGAAAATCATAACCGCAGTTTCAATGATTAGATCTTGCAAATACATCAATAATTGCACCTATGATAGAAGAAAGTCTTACAACAATTATGTCCTTTGACTTGCAAACGTAGTGTTTCTTATTTGACAAAGTCTAATCTCTGGATGACTATTATAGTATAAGCAAATAAAGATCCCTTGGTGTATTTTAAGAAAAGCGAATAATTGTCTTGAGCTACAATGAGTGTTGTATAACTATTTTATGGTAGTTAGTTATTAATTTAGTGATGCAATCATTGGTCAATGCACTTCTATATGTGTTATGTGAAGGAATTTAAAGGGTGATTAATCGGTTGAAATGTTTTGTTAATGTGTAACTTCAGACTATCGGCATATTATAGTTTGCAAAATTGATTGGACTGAGGGAAATTGTGATTCGTGTGAGTGACTTGTGGAGTCTCAGCGCTGAGCAAAGTAATGAAAGGAGAATAAGGGTAACTACTATAGGAACGGTTTTAGATGTGGAGATGAACTTGCTGATTTCAGGCCAAAAAGAAAGTACAGTAAAAGCAAAGTAAAACAAAGCTAATACTCTGATTCAATGACCACGACTCATACATCAACGTTTGACATGAACTACGTAGGACTAAAAGCTTGTGACCTGCGTAACCTTCATTTCTTCTCAACAAATCCACTACAAAGCACTGTTGGTCTGAAAAAATAAAGCAAGTAAAATATAGTATAAAAATTAGTATTAAGTTAACTGTTGAAGAAATTTCAAAATTCGGTAGCTTATAGTAGCTAAAAGTGAAGCAACATAATTATTTTCAGTTCTATACTGACTGTAAAAATGATCTGCAATGGTTAACAAAGGTAAAGAAAGTAACATGTTTAAGGACAAGTAAACGAGATTTTTTTAATTTTATGACATTGGCAAAGTAGGCGTCATAGCGCGAAGAAGCTGATGGTGGGCCCACTGCAATCGGATACAATCAGAACAACTTGTGATGCAGAAACGGTTCTTGTAACTTTCGTAGCAATGATAGTCTCATGCAATAAATACAAAAATTAAGAAGAAACGCTGTTAAATAGGGAATTGAAGATGTTCGTAATAACGATAAAACAATTATGGATACAAACAATTGTATAAACGAAATCAGAATGCGAGACGGCGACAATGAAACATCTGTTAGTTCATTTTAAGGCCATTCACAGGTGACATCATAGCAAAGACAATAACGGCAACTACAAGGCTCACGCAATACGCTTACCTTCCCTTAACAGGTTTCCACAACGAGAGCAAAAAAATCACTAGGATTTTTTAATACCGCCTCTAGACTGGATGTACCCTGAAAAAGCTACTAATAGTACGGCTTTCTCTGGTATTTGCGTAACTCTCAGATAGTCTCATCGATTAGCCCAAACACAGACAGATACAGCTATGGGTTCATACTCATCAAATTATATTTGGCTTTGCCTCTGACTAGAACAGCATATCGTGGGGAACATTACAAGCTATTTATGAAATAGTATCAGGAAATACCAAAATGTTGTTTTTTCTGATTTCTGAGGAAATTTAATCAGAAATGCAGATGAGGGTATTTTAGTAATGTGGTAAGCACGACGTAGAGCATGAGTCCTGTCAGAGGTTCACTGTTACGTGAGCCACAACACCAGAGTTTTTCCACCAGAAAGATATAGTATCAAAGAAAAGTGATACAATAAGAAGTAAATAAAAAATAGCAATCTTAAAATAAATTATTTACAAAAAAAGTACGGACAAATATCATCTTGACGAACAGCAGTTTTTAACATGCAAATACTTGAGTGACATATAACTTTGGGTGGGAAGAAGTTGTTGATCATAAGTATAAAATTATAGAATTGTGGAAGGCAAGCTTGCTAAAGGGGAATTAGGTTAATACAATAATTACGTCCAGAACTTGATAAGGTTAACGCATGTCCGACTGGTATTCCAAGTGCTTCTCAAACAAGACATTTTTAAGAATGCCAGCCAGGGTGAACATGCAGCTGACAAAAAAGCAACATTTGTTACAACATCATGGCTGCCACACAAGAAAACAAGGATGCCGGAGTGAAAATTGAAGGATTGAGGTTAAGTATAGAGAGATGTTTGATGGACAAGAGAGGATGAAAAGACCAAGAAAGCTATCTTTTTGCTGTAGTATACAAAAGGAAACATAGGTACTGTTGGCTTATTGCTTTTCCACAGTATAGTAGATAATCTGCTCGGGACTGTTGAAAGAGTCAAGTGAGTCCTGACAGAACGCCACTAAGTAAATACATTTAACGGAATAACATATTAAAGTATATAGGCATATATACATGTATGTATGGATTAAGTGTAGTCTACATAAGGTTCAGCTTGTGAAGCGGCAACTCTCCACGCAAATAATAACTCATGTGCTTTTGGATGTTTACTTGATCCTTTCACATCACAATGGTACTATTAATTAGATTCTGAAAGAGTTGTATTTTGGAGAGGCCATTGTATTTTATAATATATAATAATGAAAACGATAAAAAAAATTCCGAAGCATGGAAGGAACTGTAACCTCAATTTACTTAGTAATTTCATTATTTGCAAATAAATATTTTGATACTTGACGCCTGTTCTGTACATACAAACAAGAATCACAACATTGATATGACTTGAATGTTGTCGGCGAAGGACTCTAAAGTACCAACTTTTCATCCAACTAGTGTAACATTGTACCAAAGCGAAGAAGATCAAAACTCTAAAGTCAAAAGTACCACATTCGTTCCTTGCTTGTGATTGTGATTCTCAATTTCGTAACATTATAATATTACTGCAAAATGGATATTGGTACATAAAGACTTTAGAGAAATGCCAAGTTGATACTTTGAGATCTTTACCCGACAATATGTATTATAATTTAATTTGACACTACATAGAAGTCTTTATATGTACTTAGCTGCTAACTAAAAACAGTGTCGATGTTACATATTTTGTTGTATTTATCCATGGTAAATATTTCTACCAAATCTATAGAATGATGACTACAATGGATTAGATAATTAACCCTTCTCTCTGCACCATCTTCTAAATAAGACATAAAGTTCATTAAATTTGAGGGCAGTCAAACATAAGCCTAGCATGCTAGATCGGCTGGAAAAACTCTGGAGAATCTGATTGAGAATCATGGGCCGAGCAGGACGGAAACATAGATCTATGGATCACTGAATCCCCTGTAGCTGGTTTTCAACAAAGTGGCATGTACACTCGGTAAAATCGAGATAACTTCCTTATTGCTTTTATATAGATATAATTTACATCGTCTGTAACCCGTCGAATGTGGTAAGGCACTCAGTTCCTCTCTGTTGTAAATACCTCCGGGCTACTGACGCTCACGCATTACTGAATTTGAAAGTATCTTACAAGAGAAGTACTACTAGTAGTAGTACTCAACAAAGTAGAAGCAACAAACAGAAAAACTAATTTATTTCGACAAAAATAGATGGCTTCGAGGGAGATGGTTTTGAAAATAATATAGCATGCCATCTAATCCTCTCGTGGTTCATCGTCTCATCTCTTCTGCCAAATGAGAGACTGCTTTTGTTAAAAACATCATGAGCAGATCCTGACAAGAAAACAGCTGGGTTCAAGAAAGATCGCCTTATTTAATTAAACGGTCTCCTAATAATCAAAATGGGAACATAACAACTACTGGAGCCGATAAATCCGGGTGACTGACACTATGTAGGGCATTAAGTCAGTTGAAACGGATTGAAGCCAAAGACGTTTAGCCATTTTGGTTTGGGGGATCACGACACAAACCTATTAGTATAAACGGGAACCATGGTAATGAATAAACAATCAGTTGAGATCCATTATACCTCTACGTTTTCATCCTGCCAGACATGACAAGCTGATCCATGAGAGGCCCAAGCAATCAAGATAATCATGAGAGTATATAGGACCCACCCGGCCACACATGCCAGAATATCATGCACTCACCTGGACGGTTCAAGCTGGTCACCAAGTCTCCTCCTGTAGGACTTCCACCTTCGTCCTCCTCTTCTGGGATTGTGTATACTTCCCCGGGACTGTGATCATAATAGGCGACTACCTCACTGCCCCCCACGCCTGTTTTTCGTTCCTCCTCACTATCACTGTCTGTGTCTTCATCAGTGGAACTTTTGTAATCATCTAAATCATGCTCTTTCAAAACAATGGCTTTCCGAGGAGCAGGGAATTCGGATTCAGGAGATTCTGGAGAGTCTCCTCCACCTTGTGGAGAGTGATATACAGGAGAGAGGGAATGTAGAGGACTTATGCTTCCTCCGGACTTGCCAGGACTGTCTTTGAGTGATGGGGAAGGTGAAGGACTTCTGGATGGTGAAATAGGACTGGGGGAGAGCCTTACATAACTTTCTGACACATCAGCTTCAACTTCCATTTTTTGACGCTCTCGGCGTTTCAATGAGTATGATTCAACGGCTGATTGTAGCTTGGACAATTCTTCCATGAGTGCATCAGTGTTAGAATCAGGCTTGGACACTGAAGGTAGTGACACGCGGTGAGTGGAGGAATAAGAAGTAGAAGCGGTTTCTGCTGGAAGTCCTTTATGTTCAACCGGAGAATACATACCATACCGATTGTTAAGGACTGATGACTTGCTCTCATCATCTGTTTCTGCCATGTCAATACTAATTGAGCGACTATGCATTTTAACAAAAGAAGAAGAAGGCTTTGCTTTGCTAGCAGAGGCTGTTACAGGAGTGCTCATGCTTAGGAAGTGATCAGGAGGCAAATCAGTGAGAGGACTTGGTTCATCATCTATATCTACAGGGCTCTTACTAGAAGGATTCAGGAAAAGCTCTTCACTCTGCTCAGTTCGCTCGCCTTGAGAAGATAACGTCATCTCGGCAGAATACCGTCTAGCTTGACCCGTATCACTCTCCCAAGACCCTACAGCTTCCTTAGACTCGACATCAAGGTTGTCAAACTCACGCTCACTCTCCCAACGTGGGCCTCCAGACCCCGGAATACCGCTTCCAATGCTAGCCCGTCGTCCTCCGTCCCAATCCACCTAAATCAACATAAAGTTGGCTATGTACATACATTCGACTTTCATTATGCCATCGCTTAGTAAACTCATCGATTCGGGTAAAATTTAATTTCCGTCCATTTAAAAGTTCAGTCCAGAGCACTCACTGTTCACTCTCAGCAAACCACTCTATGTTAATTAAGTTAAAGCGACGTATTAATCAACCCAGCAAGTAAAAGTAATATTCATAGGGCCGTATATTATGAGTTGCGTATTACATCAACGGAAATAATCAACTCTCCGAGTTTTGAAAACAGAGCTTACATTTGGACTATGCTGTTGTGAATACGGACTCAGTTGAGGACGAGGTCCAAGGTTTTGATGTCCTGGTGGTACAGCCACATTCGGTGCTGATCCCATTCTTCGTCTTTTAATACAATTCCCGCACGTCCATTCTGGTCTCTGGAAACAAGGAATCGCCATTTATGCAATTAGTCACTTTATTTTTTTAATTACCATAAATTTGCAGAGACTAATTCAATTTCAAGAAGTTACTGCAATTAGCACTTCCTTTCTGGAATTAATACACAACTCTCTATCGAGTAGCGTTCTGCTGTTTTACGCCCATTAGTTAGAGAAGTTCAACCCATTGCTTTATATACCATTATCAGTATGTCCAATAACTTTCCGAGAACTTCCTGAATCAATTCATGTCTAAATAATAAATTAATTTTTTTTAAATATCTACATTAACCTTTAAATTACTAACTTTGAACTATTGATTGATCCTTAATGGGGACCATTAGAGGCGAGGATATTATTTTACAAGCCATCTCGTTGGAGTCATTTTATAGCACGAATTTACTAATGCTGTACGACTCAGCTCGCTCATTAAATATCACAGTGTAGGCATTTAATTTAACTTCTAAGAAACTATAGACTATCGGTTTAAAACTTGAAGATTAATGGGTCATAATAACCCTTTGAGAATGAAGAAAGATGTAGCTTGTGGCAATGTCTGGTATTACATGAATGCTGTAACCATTCATCCATCCTATCATTCCCAATTACTCACTGGCATGTAATATGTGCAGAGTTACGAAGACTATTCCTTCCAACGGCTTCAAAAGATGAGTCCTATTAATTGAGCGAAGGAACCGTCAGCCTGAGGTAAATTTGGAAACTACCAGGCCTAACGTCTTTTGCCTTCAAAAATCGAGGAAGTGTTACTAGATCTACAGCAGGACAAGAATTTATAATTGTTCATCATCGAGTTCCTCGCGAATATTCCTCACAACTTGCGTATATTGTAGTTAACGTTCAAATTAATCAGTGAGGTTTTCCAGGACTATTTTTAAGCATCAAACCACGTTCTTCATCGTCGGAATGCAATCCATAATGCCCCTTTTACATTACTTTACATGCAAGGGTAGTATTAACGAATAGAACACCACTAAAAAGAGTCAAAAATCATACGTTAACTTATAAGGGCGGTACAATGCCTGTACTTGCTTCATAAAAGTAGCTTCCACCACAAAGCGTCTATAAAAATGTAAGTGCCGAGAACAACAAAAGAGTACAAATACAAAAATCGCATGTTTGGGAAGGAACTGTTGGCATTAACGAAAGTAAGACAGAGCTCTCCGTGTAAGTCTCGAGAGATACCTAGCAGCTGAACAAAACCCTGATTGCCGCTTTGACACAGGCTGCTCAAACGTTTTATCCCCCAGTAACATGTTAATACTTTGTTAATTGCCTCCGGCTTTGATGGACGCAGAATGAAAGCAAGGGAGAGAACGACAGTGTAGTTATATCACGAAAATACATTTACATCGCGAGTGTGAGCAGCTGCGTACCCATCATTTTGACAGGTTCTCACTTATTGTCTTCTACTTTCTTTTTCATCCTTCTGTAAGCAATATAATGGCTTGCATTGTACACCACACAGTTGTACTTAAATCCCTTGAACAACCCAACCGCTCACAATGTTTTTCCAATTTAACTTATGATTACTATAAACGGGGGAGTCATTAGAAGAATTTTGTATGGTGTTATGACTCCAATTATCTACGTTCACACCAAGCTGAACTGTCAGGGCAAATTAAATCTGGCTAAAGAATCGGTCCGGCAGTGACGTTCAGTGATTGTCAAGTACTGTGTATTATAACTTTCAGTAACACAAAATTGCAAGCATTATTTAAATATTAAAAACGTAAAAAACGGAATATTCCCAACATTCTCTACACTTACAATACTCGAATATTTACAAAAATGAGTTCAAGTTACAAGACACTGGAAAACATACTCACATATTAACAATAATAAAAACATTGCCTCAATCCGTATCACTATTTCTGCAACGGGATCATGTGCAACTGCAGCGGCAATAATAGTTTGACTAAAGTAAGGAAATCTTTCATTAAGCCTGATGTTCTCTCATATGAGAATACATTCAGGTCTTTGTGTGAAGACGATTTGAGTTACATTGAATGAGATTCAAAGGATGTAGATTGAACTATACTGTTATTCGGAACCATTCACAATAAACATTATGATTCATGTGCCAAGGATCTTTGGTACCGTGGAGAGGAAGGGATTAAAAACTAGAACAATTTCCATGGAAATCAACTTTTGTTAAAACGGGACTATTATATATTGCAGCAGTATGTAACAAGACGATGTAAAATTGTTTGATTTCCTCCCATGAAACTTGTGTGAAAGAAAGAAAAGACTGTATGATGTTATGGAAATGCACAGTCTTTAAAGTACTTTTCCATTTATAACCAGAAGAGGATGAACACATATGTGAATATGTAAAAAGAATGTAAGAACGGGCGTTTGGGGAAGAATTGTCCGAATACAAAATACGGAGAAAATGATATTTGAAATAATTTTCATATGCTGCCAGAATGAGGTCGAATTCTGTCACTCCTTTCAAAATGAATCATAAAACTTCAAGTCATTTCCTTTCATTTTCTCTCACAAAAATAATACCAAAGGAGTACTATATGACGATTCCAATCTTCTTCATTCATCCAAGCTCATACAGCCCATCGACCGGCTTTTATCATATTTCTTACGAAACCTTTCAAAGTAACTTGATGGCATCTGGAGCTTAACTAAGTGCCAAGTCAAAAAATATATTATTCGGCGTTAAGAAATATATACCGGCGGCAACACTTTCGTATTCATTTTTGGGGCAACGCATGAGCCATCTTTTTATATATAGTATCGCCTTTCTTTGCATTTGCGGAGCAAAAAGTCTTTCACTCAGTACATAAATCATATGTAGCTGCATACAATTTAATATAGAAAGATATAGAAATACTTTATTCAGAAGTCACAATGTGTGTGAACCTCCCTTCTACTGCAAAGATACTTTTTAAAATCCTTAAACAGTAACCGCAAGGTTGTACGGCTGTTTCCTAATGTGGTAGGTATATATTTATACAGGCAATTATAAAATTATTATAGATAAGTTATTTAACTAATCTTAGTATATAAAGTACTTACGTGCTGCTTAAATGACTATTTGATTTATTATAAATCCAAATGCAACTAAGGTATTATGGGAAGAAACTATTTCCAGGTATTACAGAGGTTCTATTTTATTTCCATAAAACTTTTGCTAGTTAAAGTATAGAGCCGTACAGGAAAGAAGACACAATGGGCTATTTCTTCTTTCGATTAATCAATTTCTTGTTTCAATTGAACTTATTTCCAAATATAACCCATTGAAAGGAACCTTAGCTTTGCTGCTTGAATTACATTCTCCTCATGATTCTCGCATGGATTAGGGTAAGGCATAAAAATAATGATTTTTTTTCATTTCCAACGGAGTCTGAATAACTGCATGCGAGCGTGGGTTATTTTCCTACCAACCTACGAAGTTTCATTTAGTTTCCGCCACCTTCAAGTATCTATATATACTAGACTTGTCATTATCCCGTGCCACCCACGTACCTCAAATAAGGTATCAGTGTAGGATGGTGGAAAATTAATGTTGCCAATGTTAATTTAAACATTATTCATTCTTGCTTCGCATAAAGTCAGTGGCTTTCCAGCGCACCTCCGAAGAATTAGTTTTTCAAAAACTACTGAGACACATGAAATGAGTTGATTCATTCGAGCTGTGTAATCGAAGGAACTTAGTAAAGGTCACTGAGCGGATGTACAGTACACCTACTCACGTCCCACGTAACTAGTCATGACGAAGTTATAGGAGATTGGAGTTTCACGAACATCGATACCAAGTAGCGAAGGTGTCTACAACCTGTGCAGTAAATATTAAATATCTCTGGTTGTACTTCATTTTCTGGAAGAACCAAAACACAGACATATAGATGGTATATATAGAGTTTAAATATGCTCGCAACTTGAAATAGCTAAGATTTCAAGTTTAATAATTTATTCGGTACATATTTTCAGTTGAAAGTGAAAGCAAGTTGCTTGTGTCTCCCTGTCTAGGTATGATCCTGCGTAGATACCTGGTTTTACTCTATTAAAATATCATAGCTTGGAAATTACCGGAGCCTGGAATTTCTTCGGTGATTCCAATGTTGTTTAAAGAGATTTCCTACCTCTGTCCTACTAGAAAATTGGGTTTACGCCAGTAATGTAATTCATGTAAAGTACTCTACGCGTTTCCATGTGGACATGCAATTTTGTATTTCACGGTCTTTCGTTGGGTACGAGGTAGTTTAAAATTAAGATTGTTTAAGAAGAGCCCGGTTAGTTACATAATATTTTCAGGAAGCACTTGAAGACCTCAATGGTAGAATATAAGACCAGGATGAAAGGATAAAAGGAGTGTGACACCAATGCTACCCTCACAAACATCCCCTGCTTGCATTCCGCTGCTCTTCAGAGACAGCACTTCAACATTTGAATCACAAGAGAAAGGATTACAAAAGAGCAAGGCTCTGTCGCGGTAACGTATACATGCTGTATATGTTGGTACACTATGCAAGTTATATACTGTACATATACCGTATATATGAGCAAATACACAGACAGGAATGTAAGTACATAAAGCTTAGGCTTCAACCCTCGAATACACTGCTGGCTCACAATAAGTAATCTTCCATCGAGTTAAGTCTTGTGACTACAATACGCACATTCCACTCTCTCCTGTTCCTTTTAGCATAATATGTATAAGACTCTGCACACAGGAGAGAAAGATTTCTCTTGAAACCTTTACAACTATGAAAGGAATAAAGCATAGTAGACGCAGACTACTAACGGATAAAGATTGTATTGTGACTGAATTTGTGCACTGTACACAGAAGTTATTGAGGCTGAAACACACAAACATTCATCAGTACTTTTGTGGATGGAACGCTTGTAAATCTCGAGGTGCTTCATCCTTAGAAATCGATCCATTCTGCCTCATAATTTTGATGGTTACAGTCACGTAGCAAAAGAAGATCTGGACAACGCGTACTTCGCATATATACCAACCATATCTTTGGATTATATATGGTATAAACTTCCACTACGCAATATGGATTTAGTTACTATGCACTTGCAGAAAATGTAAGGTATTATACTTTGCAAAGCTGTTTTAAGCAGCCTCCGTGTTGTCGTTTCCTGTCCGCTATTTTACAGTCTGCTAGTAAAAGTAGCCATTTATATGATAACATCCGCCAGTGAGTGGTGAACAATAAGAGATAAGACTCACTCAGAGTTAAAGGAACTACATGTACATATATATGACTCTACAAAATCTTCTCGTTGAAAGAAGTAATTGCTTTGCTTTTGTTCTACACTCTAGAATGATTAAAACAAATAAAAACAATGATGTTAAATAGCTCAATCCTATGCAGCACAAACTACCACATTGTTGATATCTTTCACAAAAATACATACATACATATAAGCATGCTTGTTAAAATGCTTTGAAAGTTTTGTATGGGTTTCATTGTGAGTCTAACCCCGTGAGCTTATATTCTATTGTAAATCCTTTACTTGTTTACGGCTAGCGTTTTAATGCGTAAACTACAGTCGGTTATAAGGATACACATGCTTTGAATACACTAATAAGTATTTACGGCTGCCTATTTAAATACATAAACAATGATCTAAAGTTACTGGATAATACTATAAGTCAAAGTATTGTAAGAACTAGTACCATGCTTGATTCCTAGCATGTTAAAATCCGTCAAATAATCGATTCAGTTTTCAGGCTGACTTGCATCCGTGTCTAAACGAATTAATATAAAGTTAAAATAAAAGACTCAGTTGTGGAGAAACGATTCGTTTGAGTAGCACTGTTTGCAGTAGCAACTGAAAAGGAGCATTATACAGGATGGAGAACATAATACAGCCTGTATTATAATATGCATAAAACCTGCAGGTTCCATCTTTGAAAATTTGACCTAAATAAGTAATAGTTTATTGATTAGTCCGGGATACCAATAGCATTTCTATACTATAGAGTTGGCACAAAACTACATTCTTATTCTTACTAATATATAAGTATTACAGTTCAGTAGAGGATCGGTACTAAAATGGGTGTTTTAAATCGCACGAACGTTCTATATAACTCTAATGACATCAATATGGAAAGTAAACCGCGGTAAATAACGAATGATCCTGCTTCACGTATGCTGTATTACTGTCTGCTTAAAATATAATTTTCACCGCATTTTCTAAGCAGATAACTTAATGTAAATTATTTACATCGATCCCCATGATTAAACCCTACACGACATCACATTATATAGAGCGTGGAGCAGAACATTAAAGAATGTAATTTATTTAGCGGAAAATTAGGCAATATCCTACTATATCTAATAACACTGGCGCGTCGGTTAGTTAGGAAAACTCATCAATTGAGGACGAATACACTTGGAGTCAAAATGTGACAGTACTGTTGTAATAAGAAGGGCAAGGAGACAAGGTATAATGAAAATCTTGTCGGTGACGTTAGACTTGTAAGAGTGTGAATGCTATCATATCTAGCCAATGTAAATAATGCAGTTTATTTGGCAACAAATTCCACTCTGCATTCAAAGTACCATGCTAATCAGAAGCCACATGAATGTATTAAAGCACGGGGTCGGAAAGGAAAGATGGAAAGAGAGGTGAGGTTATTCTGAAATATGCTTTACACCATGCAACACTACTGTTAAGAAGTCGCGGTAATTAATCACGCATATAAGTACAAATATGCTCTGAGTATTACTATATACATAAAAACTTATAACACATAAACTTTATATAAGCTAGTGTGGTCCTTGGAGCCTCTTGGCGAAGCATATATCATCCCAGAAGTAAGCTTACTTATAAGTACTTGCATGCAATGAATAAAGGAAAAAGAGGGAAAAGGCATTTAGACTGACTTGATTATTTTCCCGAAATTCTCGCCTCAGAAAATATGTACACCTAGGAAATTAACCAGGCTTTCTTCTTTTAATCTCTACGTTGGGAAATAATCTTGCTGAAAATATTTTATCCCGGCCTAATGGGTATGGACATTTAATAAGGAACTGGAGGATAAATATTTCCTCCACTCTTGTGATTATTTACAGGCACGACCTGGCAACGATTAATTAATTCCTTGCTCACTTCACACTTGTCCCCTATGACATTCTTGTGTAGTGATCATACATGTTTTCTTAACATGGATAAATGCTTATATGTATTAGTTCAGAAATAATTTACGTGCCAGCTACATAAAGTTCAGATAAATAAATTTTGTATACATGATCCCTCAACATCACCGCAGTGACTTTACATTCCCGGTGTGTAGAATAAATGAGGTCTTGGTATATACTGTTAAAATGAGAATACCAGACATTTTCTCCCGCATTACATTACATCCATACTACACACATCCGAACATGTTCTATTCTTAATACGAGATGTCGTTGTAGGCGGTGAAAGCCTTGTCTTGTTTTGTATGTTACATTTTTTTGTCTTACTTACTTTTGTATACCCGTATCATTTTTCAATTTTCAGCTCTGTGTTTTATGCTTGGCTTTTTACGCATTTGCACATCCCACAACGTTTCTGGTTATACAGTCACTAAGCAGTCAGAACTATAAGCACGAAATACTAACGGGCGTTACTTTAGGGTGTACTTACTTTTTGGTTTCACATTATTCCATTAATACCCTGAGGATGACAAAAAGAGATGATATGTGCTATTGGAACAAATATATAGTTACGCATAGCAATTGAGGTTGTAAAGGACTCATTGCAGTCTGTGTTTTATAAGCTTCAGAAGTAGTTACAAAGTAGCGCAAAAACTAAGGAGCCTGAGGGCGTGTGTTTCAATTGAGGAATCAGGGAAACGGAAGAGCTAGGTGAGGGTACAGGGTGAAAGAGACGGAAGTGAAATGTTCCGTAGACTCACTCCGAGAGTCAGTCATGCATGATGCGTATTTTCGGAAGTATTTAGTAACATGGTCTTAATGTGGTGAATAATTTTCCACAATAGTCGGTGTAATTTCCTTCATTTACATAATGACTGGTCTGGATGATAAGTGGAAGCATTTCAGACTTGTTATATTTGCCTTACAGAAAAATGAATTACTCTTTCATAAAACGGTAATTTTCATTTCAAAGGAATTGCATAGTTGTATGGCTGCATACATACAAAAATATATCCTCTCCCACCCATGCATTATTAATAGGTAAGCTCCAGAGTCTCAAAGTACATCCGTGATGCAATCCTACGCAAAGTTGCTCTGAGCATGTACACTGGCAGCAGGTTTACGTATATATAGGACGTATTAGGACGTTTAGGACGTATATATACTGGAGAGTATAAGATTGAAAAACCAGGAAGAGGCACCATGAAGAGTAGCGGGTAGTTAGCAAATGGAAAAATTATTTACGCAAAAAAGATAATGGGACCATAAGATACGCGTTGGTAGGAATAAAATTTGAAATTTCCACTTGAAGTGGTACTTTATTTTTTCCTATAACTTCAGAGACATTACACCCATGCGAGAAAAGAATAGACGCATCTAAATATCGATCGTCTTACCAGACGAGGCAAAAGCTGCATTTTCATAAGCCAAACTAAGCGTAATATTTTTGGTCTCGATGTTGAACCACAAAGTGCCATGTCATGCACCGATATGACAGCTTGACAGTGTCAATGTGACACATTCGTATTGTCTTTTCAAAAGTGCTCCGCTTGTATTTCATTGAACGAAGGAAAATCCGTTCGTATTTCCAATGAAAGCAGGAAAATCGGTTTAAATCCAAATCAAAGCCGGAAAATCGGTTTGGTCCGATTTGCAATCTCTAAAGAATATTACGCTATCCACTCGTGACATTTAACCAAACTTCTCATATCGGACAGCTACAAAATATTTTACTTCAAGTTTTATGCTTCACTGACTTCACCCTTCCAAATGCCATGCTCAACATTGAAGGCACATTAGAAGATAAACATTTTAGGTACTAAATGAAATTCGATGGGGTTCGTGGAGTTCCATATTAATAGCTACATCCGAGTAAATAATAGCACCTATGGCATAGTTAATAGTATCTAATAGTTAGAGACAAACGTAATATTTGCTTATTCCTGGGCGAGTGGAAGTTTAGAACGCATGGAGAGACATGAATTCCCGGAAACATTACAACGACAGGTAAGTCAACAAAACATGGTGAGAAGATAAGCATCAGAGAAACAAAATATTTCCATTTGATGCACGTATCACGTATAGAATAAAAGCATATTTGTCGTCGCACAATACCCGACAGCTTGCAATTATAATGTCAATCCCTTGTATTAAATTTGGCACACTTGAGCCTATCAGTCTCTCCAAGTTTTTACTTTCTAAGCTCACTCGTCCAGATAGAATAGTAAAAACATGAATTATTAGTGTCGAAACAAGAAAAATCTATCAAAAGGCGTTTCAAGATAGAAATTGTTCGACAACATTCAGCAAGCCTGGGTGTGCAAATACTTCGATTAGTAACCAACCAACTGGCGGCTCTTGTCCATAGTGGAATACGTATGCTATGATAATGTGCGGAAGAAAACAGAAATACATGTACTAACCTTTGTGTCTGGGTGAGTTGCCATCCCCCCACATCTATTGCAAACAAGTGTTCGGCACTCGGAGCATTCTTGCCCTGGATGACCATCTCGTCCGCTCACCTGAAACCAATAATAGCCATTGATTAGTGAGCAATGCTGACAAGCTGCTGAGAATAAATTCGAAAATACAGCGAACAAGGAAACACAGCAATAATCAATAATAAGCAATAATTGACAATAAAAACCCTTAGTCTAAGAGCACTGTAAGTATGCATCCGATAAAAATAATGTCGAGTAGAGTAAACATTCCCGTAAAATATTTATGTCGTTAATATTCCTGTTGTTTGCGGACATAGTGGCAAGGTCATATGGTTGAGCGAAATTTAGACTTTTGTTTTTACCCTTTGTTTCTTCGAGGCAATGTAATACATAGGCTTAAGCCTTGTAAAATACTTCGTATTATGTAAAACCATATACAATGGGTAAACAAGTGCAGGAGACACAAACAAAGATAGTAAAAGTACAGATGATGTAACTGGAGGTGGTATAATAGTTTAAACGACATGGCTAGAGATTATATACAAGTCCACAGACAACACAAGTGCAAACGATAAAAGTACAATCGATACAAATACAGACGACATAAGTAATCCACCAAACCCAAAGGATTTCTTATTGCTTTAATTCGCGACCAAGAGCATTGTTATAACTTAATTATTTTATCTACAACTCTTCATTCCTAATCCAGGCGCTTTCTCGTGTAAACCTCGAGGAAATGAAGAGGAAGAGTAGCTATATGGTTAAGCGCAATTTATTTTTGTTATCTCCTGACATACTATACACTCCATACTTTTGATCTCCTAGTACAACTTAGTAGTATAAGCTTGTAACACAACCACATATGTACTCAAAATATACACATAACTTCCACTATTTTTAATTTCCATACGAGACTTTGAACAGTCACTGTTATATTAATATAAATCTTGTTCATTTCATGAAGGACTTGGCCGCAGTAAAAAAAAATCAGAAGGGCGGGCTGTTAAAATGCTCTCCATCCCACTTCTAATAAATGTAGAGATTCAACGAGAACTCTAAAGTACCGAGGAAAATACCCGTGGTACACCACACTTTGACATATATTACTTGTTCAAAAGTTATTTTCGTGTATTACTACCCCAGCTCGACCTCACATAAGGCATCAAGGCTTTGATCATGTGGGTCCGTACAAAGGCGCGGTATTACATGAGAGCTTTGCTATAAATCTACAGGCCTGTAAAATAAGATGGGAGGAACGCTGTGGAATCCAATAAAAATCAGAGCCATATTCATTGCACATTCAAGAGTAGGTAATAAGACCACCAAATATTGCACAAGTACTATCTTCAAACGGACAAGTAATTCAAGGTATGCTTGAGATAAAATAAAGAATGTACGTACTGATATACCTGTTATAGGTCTACCGTCTACGATTATACATGCAGGTATGGGTATGGATAATTTGACTTTAGACACCAAGTCAGTAATGATAATATGATGCATATAGTACAGCAACACTTAAAAATTTCGGATATTTGTATACAACCACATGTAATTGATTCTCACAAAAGTATTTTGAATGCGGCTTTAAGATCCGAAATTTAAAAAATGATTTAAGATCAACCAAATGATGTTGGTGGAAGGGAATTGTTTTCCCTGAATCACTGTTTTTACTCCACCGCCATCGACTTTATTAGCATCATAAAGCCACAGGACTAAACTGAAGAAATTAATTTACACGCTTTGGTAACTTTTTAGTTTATCAGATTTATTTGGGTTCAAGTTTTGCGATATTTCCAAAGTCAAATGCTTTTTTGAGATATTCTTACAAAGTTTTAGCCATTTGTGACCATAGCCTTTTGTTTAGCTTCTGCAATATTTGAGTTCACCGGTGGAAAATTGAACGCGAAGGAGAAATAGGTATATTCATGGTTTTCCTACAGTGAGGCTATAAGAAATGTAAGTAGGGGGAGAAAATCTGTCCAGGTACTTTAGAATTCTATCCGACAGGAAATACATACTCTTGGAAGCAATCCCGCTCACTGACGTTTCGGAGTATCATCATGTATCCATAGAAATATCGTAGTTTAGAATGGTCTTTTCACAGAACTAAATAAGTCATTATGGTCAAAAACATGAAGCCCAGTTGTGGATACGTAAAAATGGCTTAGCCCTACTTTTCTCTTTTTTGTAGAAAATCCAGAAAAACTACAACGTATGAAGAAAAAAAGTGTATAAACTTACATCTCTTTGTCGGCACAGAGGACAATGGCGGCCCCCGTAATCTCCACCCGGTTGCTGCAGCTGGTCTTCAGGCCTGTACAAAAGTAAATATGATATTATAAAGGAAAACCAGACGGGGACTCAAGTAGGGAAAGCTAAAGTCAATAACTAAATAAACATGGAGACTTTGCTTTCTCCCTTAAGTTCGGTAAAGTCCGCTTGTTATCGTCCTTCCTTTGACGGCACTCTTGGACCTCAAAATTGACCGTCAAACAAATGAAATGAAGAGATTCTTGAGAAGGACAAAAATGAAAAGTACCATTGAACATCACTCCGCTGGCATGTAAGTTATGCTGTTTCAACAACTATTGCATTTATTGTCAACGTCTTGAGTTTCGTTTTTCCGCAGCAACAGCATTAAAGCCCTTGTGATTCTCCTTTGAGAGTCGAGGGACGGAATAAAAAAGCCCGAATGGGGTTTATATCTTTCTCTCAATAACATTCTATAGTATTACACACGTAAGTGCATGCTTTGAACATCCTTCGAAATGTTGTGTACCTCCCGGTTAAACAACTCTTTTCGTGTGTGACTGTTTCTCCTACTTTCTCCTCAGCTACACTCGATGTACTATACGACTTTTTCTAGTCAGCTTGTGCTTCCTTTCAACATACTGTGTCAACTGACACACCAGAACAAGCACCAACTTTATTGGATTACAACAAGTTTTTTGATCGGTTCCTTCTTCTTCTTACGCTGCACGTTAACTCCTCATCACCGGCTTATTACAGCAACACTATTAGGTATATCGGTTACAAACTGTCGGGACATTTGGAATTTATTGCTGGCCAATTAACAGGTGAGCATTAGCCACTCAGAATCCTGTAATTTTAAGTTGCACCAATCAGCTTGGCTGATGCTTTTAGGTGTTTGTTTACGTAAGTGTCGTTTCCTAATGCCCCAGTATGTTGTTGTGTGGCTACAGAAGAAATAACGCTACAATAAAATTGTAAACACTAATTCCGTGTACAACGAATTCACGGGCATATGTATAAGCACCATTCCTGACACATGCCTAAACAATGCAATGCTATGTATATCGGAGATTTGCTGTCAGCATTTTACAAGGCTAAAATAAATATGTACGCATTATAATGAATGCCTTATTTTTGCTGCATTTCCGTTCGAATGAGGACACATGAACATCTGACGGGTATAACTAACATGCATCACTTCGTAGTTAATTTTACTCAAATGACACATTGCTTCTCCTGTGAGTAAAGATTGAGTACAAGAGAGTCACAGATAACTCAAACTCAAATTTCCTTTCGCTCCACTGGCAGTTTTAATGAAAATGTCCCTTATTTATCTGACGGTTCCCATGATTTCGTATCTCCGGAAATTATAAAACACAAATGGTGTTGTTGAAAAACCTCCATAATGAAACATTTACTTACAAGTCTGTTGCCTGTAAACTGATTGCTCTAATAATTATGATAGGTTGAATGGATCTTGACTCTCTATACAAAATTTTCGACGAAGTTACATCAATTCACCTCGCTTTATAAAGTCAGTTTGGCAGGTCTAGTAATTCAATTCTATGTGAACGTACCATAACAAGGTTCGCTGAATTTGAAAATGAAAGTTCACTGAGTTTCCAGTGCTTAAACTTTCTCTTTATACCTACAGCAAAGGTGAGTAAAGTCAATTCTTTATAACTATTCTTAATATTTGTTTAGATTAGTTTTTACTTAAAGGAGGCAAATGAGCATAGTTTCAACCAGAATTTTGTTCTATATACCTAAGAGTATTAGTCGTACTTAAAAATATCTACGTAAATCTCGGGAACAGAAAACCACGTTTAGAGCAGCTTCTTCAAAATTGCACAATTTTCAGAATACTCGGGGCAGATACATACGTGGCTGAAGATGACTAATGACGGTTTTGAGTAAAAGTGTGCGGGTGAAAAAGGGAAAGGGTGAGAAATCCAATTAGGACACGGCAAGATAACCTCATCCGACAGAATTACTGAAAACACTCTGGATCTGAGGCTCTCAAGTACTCAAGAAAAAATGTGATTTTCTACCTCTACCGTGGAACCTATTTTTGGGTAATGCAATTGTCTATAATGAAAATCAGGAATCTATCTTCCTTCATCGTTTATGCCACACATGTACACATGCTACCATGTACATATAAGCTTCATACTTAGTGAGCTAGCTGTAATTCCATGCGTAAGCATGGGATCAAGATTGGTGTCCATTAAGGTTTAGACAACATTAATGAGTTTGTAAATGCGTATAAAGTAAAGGCATCTGACCGAATCTGAAATCTCTTCGTTAGTTTTAATGCGCCGCCCACA
The DNA here is from genome assembly GCA_034696945.1 of Lipothrix lubbocki. Classification (NCBI taxonomy): domain Eukaryota; kingdom Metazoa; phylum Arthropoda; class Collembola; order Symphypleona; family Sminthuridae; genus Lipothrix; species Lipothrix lubbocki. The sequence goes on from JAQGAK010000226.1 coordinate 100,001, forward strand.
GTCTAAAACTATTCACCGTTCTTGGATTAAAACATTTGTGTATGACTATATTCCAAAGCTAAAAGATAGCTGTAGTTTTATACGCGTAACAGACTTAATGTGGCACATGATCTAAACTGCCCACTATTATTTGTAATTAGTAACCCATGACAATATGAGACGTTCTCCATCATGATTTTATGTACAATGGTAATATAAAGTGTTATTCATATAATCCAACACATCATTAAACAGTAATTTACCGATTCGTTCTGTATATAGCATACAAACACGTTACTACTAAAAGCTACTGAAAGTATTCTTTACCGCATCATGCGTAGAGGACCCGGTTGACCAGGCAAGATTCCAGGTAGAACTCCTACAGGAGCTGGTGGGGCTTCTTGTTCTAATTGTTGGGCTTTTGCCATTACATTCTCAATCATGGCTCTCTCTTCCGCACTCAAATGACTCAAATCGACGTCAGGAACGGGAACTCCAGTGGCACTCGTTCCAGTGGTTAAACTGCCAGCAGCTCCTATAATAAGTCAATTGATTTCTGAGCACAATCTCACATCAAAACGGTTGTATTCCTTGCCTGTCGCATTAACTTGGAAGGTCTTCCGTTCTTTTAATAAATTCTTTCCTACACCAGCCCGGTAAATTTACACGGGTTCGGCCTATCAACTAGCCTAATAGTTGCAAGTTGCAATGGCACTACCTGCCTACAAACTTCATATCTCATTGGATCTAGATATCAAGTTGAAATATGTACATACATATATACATTGTGTTGACCTACACATCACCTCGCTAGGCAGGTAGAATCAAGATAACATTAAACAATCAGCTGAATCCGGATATACATATTTTGAAATGCCAAGGTAGGTATACTTATTGGCATGAGAAAGTAGGGAGTGCGTTACCATAGCCCAAATATTTCCCAATATTTTCGGTATAGCATATCATTAAGCTAACCTCTCAATGGATCTCATATAAGGTATCCTAACCCAAATCGACACTAAATCTCTGCCAGCGTCCGGCAAACTTTGCAACAGCGTGGTACGTGAAAAACACTGCGAATGATATAATTTTACATACTAAAAAACTACGTAAATGCAACATAAATTAAATTAATATATTAAAAGAAGATTAACATAAGGTCACAATAATTAAAATGCAATAAAAATATATAAACCAGGGAATCGTTCCATATTAGAACATCTAGAAAGAATGTTCAATTGAGCATCAATACAAATTAATTTCCAAATATGGTATGAATACAAAATAAATAGGCTATATCATTTTACCATAAAATCAAAATAAAGTGCAAATAACTTAGAAATAGATTGAAAGTGAACAATAAATTCATAAGCAACCTAAAATACAATCAAAAACAATAAATTATTCGTTCTCATTGTATGAAGCATTGCGGACAAGCATTTAGTATGCAACAGGACCACGCAGAATGAAACATTCTGGCTGAAAGGGGTCATTCTTACAATATCTTATTTCCCCGGGAGCTCAGGACTATATACATACAGTAGTAGTTCATAATGCTATAACAACTGTGAAAGTGCAAAAGTCAGACACGCTGTTCCCAAAATAAAGGAGCTGCTACGCATGAAATTTACAAGAAAGTAGAAGTACTCCTGCAGTGCTAAATTGAAAAGCCGGTTGAACCTCATAACCACTAAATTAATGCATTGCCTTGGTCATTTAAATGAGCACAACGTTATTCAAAGAGTTTCATCTTAATAGCAATTACTTTTTTCCTACTTGCATGCATATTTATTTTTTCATTGTTTTTATGAAACTATCAGAGAGTGAATAGAAAAGTATTTTTTGTATTGAGATAAAGTAACAACAGGGACAGGTACCCATATCCATCGGAAACAGAAAACAAGCCTACCTGATAATTGTGGTTGCGGTTTCTGTGGAAACTGTCCTGGTCCTGGACCTCGAGGTCTGAGTTGAACCCCAGGAAGTCCTGGTCGCATTCCCGGTTGAATACCTCCCGGTTGAATACCTCCCGGATGCATGACTCTTGGCATCCCAGGTGAAGCTGTTGGCTGGGGACCATTAAAGCGATGAGGTGTCCCAGGCCCCCCCATTGGTCTTGGCGGCCCGCCAAAATTTGGAGGGCCTCCGCGAACCAGACCAGGATTAGGTCGTGGTCCACTGAACGTTGGAGTTGCACCGTAGGGGCGAGGGCCTCCAACTTGTGGATTTGGCCTTACTTGTGGAAACCCGCTCATCGGTCGCAGAGGAGGCTGTTGCTGTGGATGGGTCATCATGCCCATCGGTGAAGGTTGACCTGGACCTGGAGGTTGGCCGTCCTCCGTTCCCATGATCGTGTTGAGCATTTTACTCGCAAAGCTAAACATGTTGTTACTACCTAATGGATGGGCACTGGGACAACAGAAATACAATTGTTAAAACGTTTACTTCACTTACATAAGTTTTAGCAATCATTTAATTCCGGAGATATTGTTTTCAGCCTTTGTTTCTTCTGTCATTAAATTCATATTGTAATCACAGTAATCGAAGCAATAAGCATAAAGTTTGATTTGATAGTAACTGCAATACTGGTTTTTTATATTGGTATGACACATTCACACTTAGTCACTTGGAGGTAAAAATGATGGCACAAGTGCGAGTAGGAAATTATTTTAACAGCACGAAATGGACTTAAAATTTAATGTTAAATCAGAGGAATGTGGAGGAACGTAAGAAAGAATTTTATGAGAATCAGAATTTGTTTACTGTACTGTTCCTCAAATCAATTTAAAAGGGAAACCAACCCTTTCTGTTTTATGATGGTGATGACAATTAAGCTTTTATTATGAAGCAAAGCTTGTATACCTTACTACTTTTTCTGTGCGTTTTTATTGCCGTAGTGAGGCATGCTATACCATTAGATAAACATTGTTTTATATAAGATAATGTACATTTAGTATGTATGTGTCATTACATACATTCATTTGCAGGCATATAAAAAGAAAGGCCAAAACAAAGTATGTATATTGCTTCGAAAAATGTACGAATGGTCAGCTTACTATTACAACAATTTTAGCACTCAAAGAGGTGACTTAAATAAACCTAGAGTATTTGTGCACCCGTGTTCGCGTTCACTTTTCCGACACTAAAAATCTTCGAGTTTACCCAGGCTAGTGACATTTTTGTATTGTTCCTAACAAGGCCAACGGGAATTCAAAATTGGTAATTGTATTGAAGCCAAGTTTTAAATACGTTTTTAACTGGTAGTTGCAAAGGCAATCGATTAACATTACCGACTAAAGTATCTAAAATCCAGTACTTAAAGAAGTAGAATATTAGTTTAGTAATTGATAATATATTGAAAAAATGTTGTATTGGAAGTTGGAAATCATGTAACGGAATTCAATGTATTTGCCCGCGTTAAACCGCATGGCACAAAGTACAACTATATAAGTTATCCTGAGAAAGCTAATAAAAACGGCACAAATTATATTCATGTGGGGCTAATATTGATTCTAAGTATGTGACTTTTAGCATATAAATAAGCGCACTGCTGCAAAAGGCAAATATTTTTAATCGCTTTACTTAAGCCATTGAAGGATATGTCTTAATGTAATTGTTTAGTCTGTCAACTGTATACATAAATCGTAAACTCAGACACCGCATCTATGTACGTGTATTTGAACACGGAGAGCTTGAAATAACCATTGCCTGTTATGCATGTATACATATATTTCCAAAGTTGTTACGCTATTTGAATGTCATATTATCTGCAATTTTGTGTGCAGGATACAGTACATTTCATACTTCACCAGTATGCCAACGGACTACCTTGTGGAATCTCAAGTAGCGAATGCTAATAATCCTGGTCAAGTACTTTCCTTACTCATGACTTGTAATTGAACTTGGTTTTTAAAATCAAGTACTTTCGGTAATTGAAATTGATTTGTACTTGATATTGAAATATCAATTTTTTATCCTCTCTCAAAATTAATACCTCAATTGAGGAGTCAACTACGAAAATTTTTTTGATTGTACTTGACTTGGTAATGGACTTGACATTGACAATTGAATCAAAGACTTGGTACTTGTATAAACTCATGAGATCTACTAGGGAATAATAACGTAGGAAATACTTACGGTCCACCCTATATCAGTAGTTGCACTTTACTTTCACTTTTTTGCCAATTGTGTAATACTTCAAGGAGTGACCAGCCACTAATCCGTTGTCAGTGTTCTCCTGGTGTGTCACAATAGCACATCATGGTGACCTATTGGCCTCCCAAGGAACGCCAGTGCCATTCATAGTAACGAAGTGGCTACTAGATTCAAGTAAACTGAATTGTGTTTTTGACTACTGGCTTAAAATTGACAATGGACGGTGGGGACGAAGAAGAGACGAACGAACACATCCTCACAAGTCCATAGCTAAGCCACACTGTTCGAAAGCAGGCACTTTGCGAGGTGCATTAGCGCAAGACAAACTCCTTTCTCTGTAGTATCACCTCTGAGAACCAAGAATCTCAGGGTAGACGTGGTGGGGTGGGCCGTAGTTCGCCTGCTTAAAGAATCCCAGGCATCGCCTCATGCGTCCCAGATACTCCATAAACGGTCTGATCGATACTGATGTTGCCCACTTTTTAGAAGAGTATTGAATGGAAAGGAGAAAACAAAATTATCCCCAACTCAGCGTTAGGCTACTATTTTCACCCGAAAGCATGTATGCACGTACATATAAAAAGGCATAGTTCCTCTTGTCTTTTTCTCTGACCTTTCTATTAGATTTTTCAAGACAGCCGTCTGTTACAATTTTTTCTAGCTCATAACCACTGTGTATACTGCAGGCAAGAGAAAAGAAATTGCTTGGGATGACCAAGGCAAAAAGCTTGGAGGTGTTGGCATGACTATGAAACCTAACTCCTTCATAGATAAAATTTCCACTATCTTGTTCGCCTCTATACACCTCTCTTGTGAGAAAGGTATTGATCGTTTACTCATGGTCTTATTTAAGGAAAAAAATTCTCAGGCTGTTGAACTGGCTCAAGTGAATGAAGATACGGGGCGCCCTTGCACGGAACTTTCACTGGTAATCTTACAGCAACTCTTTTAGTTACCTCGTGTAGCGAAAAACCTATTCGTCCTTTGATATTTCAACAACTGGAAAGTATATAGCGACTTTCCCCACTGTGAAGTATAACATCATATACTATATGTGTATATAATGGGAGAACGTACTTGGTAAATTCTGGTCCTGCACACATGACTTTGCGTACTTTTCCAGTCACACTGCCTACGTAATCATATTTTTCCATGTGGGCTTTATTGACAGTAGTGTATTCTTGTAAACCTTCCTTTCCTGTAGTGTATAAAATCCTTTGATCTTTCGTAATTAAAAGGTGAGATGACGGGCAACTTAACACAAAATCATCAATTAACTCACAATAGTTCAGTTGTGTCTCACAGTACAAAAACTGATCATGATTATTCTAGCTCGTTCATGTCACACATTGCACCTCATTCACGCGGTTCCAAAATCCCTCATACTACTGTACTTCCTTCTGTAAACTCTTCATCCAAAGATACTCTCTTTGTATTCTTGACCCTTGCTTTTATATCTGCAACTCTTTATTTTACTTTCTTATTCTGGAGAAAACATCGGGACAGACCATTAGCAACTTTATACAAGTAAGTGATGTAGAAATCTACTTTCCCATAATAATTATAAAAATCTTGGAGTGGACAGCAATCTAATTTATTTTGCTCGACATAGAAGATTTATAAAATTATTTACGTTGTATATTTTCAGGTTACAAGAATATCGTTATTCACGACTTAGTCAAAATGAGCTGGAAGTAGACAGTGTCGTATTTTACGGTGAACCTATACAAGCTGAACCTGCAGCTAATAGCGATGACGACGACGAGGTAAGTTCCGTCTGTGTGAAAAGCTTGCTGAAATGAAGAATACTCCAATTTGGCAGTTTTCTTTTCTCGGGCTTTGTTCATAGTAAACATGGATAATGGAAGAATGCAATGTTTGATATGTTCGTACTTGAAAATAGTGCAAACCAGCAACATTGCACATTGAGACGGATTCTCTCATTACTGTTTCGAATGGTAAATCAACGGTAACTACTTCCCCGAAGACAAAAGTCCCGACAGCCCAAAATCCTCCAACAAGGCAACAACAAAATCAGACTGCCCAACACCGTTCCCCTAATTTAATGATCCAGGATTCTGACGAAGTATGTTATGTTTTTTTCTGTAGTCAGTCACGTAAATAAACCGCATGACCTATGATGAAAATGAATACTTAAAATTTGAATATATAATATTAATGTTTGATAATTCGATTTGTACTAATCACAGGATTTACTGCAGTAATTCGGGAACATTGATGAGGATCTTGGAAAACCGTGTAGTTCAACATAAGCGACCGTGTTGAGTACTTTATTTTATTTATTTTGTTGCCTATTGTTGGCAAATTCTCTTACGATTAGTGTAGAACTTTTGGAATTCATCTTAAATGAGAATATAATTTAGAATGTATATGGAAATTATACACCACGTGGACTATCCGTAAGACATTGCAAGTAAATCTCGTGAATATGTGTACCTTTAAAATCTTTACTAACCTTGACTGTGCAAGCGTAGTCTACTAAATTTATGTGATGTATATATATATACGCTAATATAGAATTAACTTTTGAGCACTATTGATGTCATACTAATAAATGAAGATTTTCGTCAACCTGTAGTAGATTGCTGCGACCTTAACATAATAATTTTTAATTATGATCTTCGTCCAGACTTAGACAAAGTATAATTTGGCTTAATTTTTTTTAGAATCAATGTTATCTTTTCATGTGGCTCTATTTGGTAGGAACTTGTATACAAATCCTATCTCCTTTTACCTTTTATGTATATATTAAAATGTATGCATGCATGCAGCAAGCAGTGCAAATGACTTATAAGTAACAATCACAGAGGAGATATGTGTACGCTACAGTGCACAACTTTATGAAATAGTAATACGTTAAATTATGCAACAAAAATTAAATGACGATTTTCAATGTACGAAAATCTAACCAATTAAATATTTAATGTATAACGATGACGTTATGCATGCGTGAAAAGTGTTTGCATTATTATTTTAAGTGAAACAAATACTTATATATACTGTTAACGATGACATCAACGACTCCCATTTCATTCTGAATAAAATTTTTATTATCTTATTTGATTTTATAAACCACATGCAAACATTACTTTTAAAAATAACAGGATTCGTACTCAGCAGTTAATAACATACGAAACAAAATAAAAGTTATAGTGATTTTTTTAATAATCCTGCTTAATTAACTTTGTTCCAGCATTCAAAAAGCCATTGAATAATTTTGTCAATTCCTCCTTAACATCTGAGTTCAGACGATGAAGGTCACTCCTGGAATATAAGAATAACACAATTAAACGCGTTCCGTATCACCTCTTCATATTACTTTTTCTTCATTGATATCTATAAAAATTTATATTGACGAAGTAAAAAATTAATGACTCGAACTTACGTTAACAGCCTCTGTAAACCAAAATTATAAATTTCCACAGGATTAACAACATTTTGTTTGTAACGAAGTAATGCGGTCAATATAGAGATAACGCACAATCTGCTCCAGATGGTTTTGAATTGATCTGTAACTTGCGTAGTATTGATTAACTTTTCACCTTGATGCAACAGCACCATAAGTAGGCTGACACCCAACTGCAATAGTATTGAAACGTCATTAATTAGTGCTTTTGTATAGCCTCAAATACGCATATAAAAACCGTTACGCAAAAATTATTATGAACAAGAGTTATTAATTACCTTAGTTTTTATCAAGGATTCAATAAGGTCCTCTCTTAAATCTATGCAAAGCGATTCCACACCTCTGGAATCCATGTTTAAAATACAATGTCGAATGTAAGGAAATAATTCTATTAATTCTGCACTCCCGGCGGTCGCAGGACCAGTTCCCAAAGTTGACCAGGTAGGGAAGGTTTTCAACAAATGCATCAGCGCAATAGTGCGGACAGGTTGTTCAATAAGAGCAATTAGTCGACAAACCAGAAACTAACAAGAATAAATGATTTTCAGATATTAATAAAGTTCAAGAGTTGTAGAGAGAGAACAGGAATTGTGAAAAAATTCTTACTTTTCCTTTACGAACTGACATAACCTCCGACAGTTTCTTTGGATCTTGTAACACATTTTCAACTTTAGCTCTAACAGCTTTGATTTCCTTTTCCTCAGCTTCGTTTCCACTGGTACTCAATGCAACCCGAAGATCAGCTTCCTCAAGTGCAAGGAGGCAATCGTAGATCTACATTATAAATACCACTTTGTCATAATATATCATAATATAAAACGAAAATAAAAATCAACGGGATGTAACATTAGTATACGACTCTCACCTTTTCTATTTCCAACAATAAATATCTATAAGATTTTTTCTTGCCAGCGACTGGACCCGAATCAGTCACACGAATAACCGTATCTATTGCCTTCTTTGGTGCCAAAGCACTTTGGGCCTGTAAACAAAAAACAAGTTACATTACAATGCCACAATCAATCCAAGTGACAAGTAAAATGTTTGACTTACTTGCAGTTTTCCTAAAGAATTTTCAAAATGAGCAGGTTCATACTGTCTTCTATTATTATCTTCTTCTTCTGTTTGCCTTGGAAAGAGCATTCTCAGTATATCCATAGGTCGTTGACCACTGCCGCCCAACCTTACTTTGCGCATCTAGGAAGAAAGTGCCTATGATTAAACATAATTTTTTAAAATACTTTTTACGGCAACTTTGGAATCCAACGTACCAAGCAATAGTAGTCGGTAGTATGAGGATGATCATTTTGCAGTTGAACAATTTGAATATTTTTTAGTCTTTGCTTGTCCTTTTCCGTCATTAATCCCACATCACGATCTTCAGTCTTGATGTCGTGTTTTCGTTGCGAAGCTGCATTATTCATTTGAAGCTGTCCCATCGGAAATCCAAGCGGCATGTTATTTCGTTGATTAGGTGGCATGGGAAATCCAACAGGACGAAAGCCATGACTATTTGGATTAATTTGTTGCAAAAATCGAAGCTGTTGTTGTTGCTGCTGCCGGAGATTATGTAGCTGCTGTAAAGCAGCAGCTTGATGAGCAACAGTATTATTCAATATATTTTGTGCTAAGTTATTACGCGGAAAAACCATTGGCCGAGGATGCACTTGTCTAGCATTCATTCCATGTCTCATAAAGCCCATAGGCCCTGCTCCAGTTGGAGGAATTGGTATTGAGGGTGCAGTTTGTTGAGTAGGATGATTGGACGGTTGGACACCAGGGAAAGGAAAAGGCATTCTATTGGGATCATATTGTTGATTTCTTTCGATAGGTCCGGGAACTGGAGGTGCAGACGGTCTAGGGACATTTTGAGCATGTATGGCTGGAGGAGCGGGAAGTATTGGAGACCCTTGAATTAATTCTCGTTCCAGCTCCTCTACCGACATAATTTTGGGTTGCGCCTTTCCTGGCTCAGGTCCTTTCTTCTTTGAATCGGCTGACTTTTGTCGCAGCTCAGATTCTCGCAAAAGTTCTTGCTCTATTTCATCAACAGTCTTGAAAGTCTGGTAAAATATTGTATAATTTAAATTAGTGTTATGTGCATATGGTAACTCTCCGCAAACGCTGTTACATGCTGTTTTCGTCTTGACTTTTACGATGAATAAAACGAAACATACCGGGGTTACATTATTCAGCCCCGGAGGTGGGCGCATTGCAGGTTCCTTTTGCTGAGCCAAACTAAGCAGATTTCCTAGATCTGAACCCGCAGATAGGGCGTGCACAGAGCTCGACACAGCATCAAGATTATTTCTAGTAGTGGGTTCTGAAGACTTTACAGGTGTTGAGTAATCGTTCAAGATTTTAGTGCCAACATCCGACTCATTGGCTTTGGGTGTGATTGACGTTGGGTGCATAGACCACACAGACGATCCAAGTAAAGAACTCCCTCCCGGGAGCTCTTTGTCCATGAACCATTGCAAATGTCTATTGACAACCTACAACCATGCAGTAATCTCCTTTTAAGAGTCTGTATTACAGTACTCACCCCAAATTATAGGTAATTTTAGCTTAATACTAGAAATTGTAAAACGTACCTGAGGTGGCATGAAAACAGTATAACTGCTTCTGTTAGCAATGCGACGTAATTTATCCCTGGAAATAGATTCATCATCCTCTTCATCGCCAAGAACAAGTCGAGAAATGCTTTCCTCAAGGGCATTTTCATTATTCTCTAAGTCTTCATAATCTGCTTCCCTAGACTGACCACTATAAGTATCATATTCTTCAAAAAGTTGACGATTCCCGACGCCCTGTTCAAAATCCTGTATACAAAATAGAATAATAAATTCCACAGAACACAAACTAGCAACGTGTAACAAGGGCTATATATCGAACCTCTAAGTCATGACGAGCACCCTCTGACTGAGATTGGGTCTGTTGTTTTCCGTTTGACAGTTCATTTCCGAACAAGTCGCCATGTAGGGCTTGTGAATCCTCCCAAGTGGGTGGTTCCCAATCTTTTAACCGAAAATTTTCAATTCACGTGAACAAGGATTTTAAAAATTCTACAATATAAAGTTACTGCGCTATCTACGAACTGACCTCCTCCATCTCCAAATGTTTCATCGTTGAAAGCATCAAACTCGTCATCAGGGAGGTTGAGTAAATCCGATTCATCCATGACAAAACTACAGTAATAATTAAATAACAAATACCATCAAGCTACTGCAACATTTGTTTATAAAAATCTTTGCTAGACGTTCTTCTTACGTAATTCAAGTATTGACTGGCATATCAAAAGTAGTCAGCAAAACCTATCCTCAAATAGAAATCGAAATTCTTCGGCCCACACTCCACTCAACTTCAGTCACTGGACAAAACCTTTAATAAATAAGCAAAGGCACAAATTAGAATAACATGATAAAACCTTCTAAAATTTACATCATTCCCTTCTGTTTCAGACACCTCATCGACAGACTGGCCTGCGAAACAACACAACCAATATTCTATAATAATATAATATCTGATCTTACTTCTGTTAAATATTTTCAATATTAAGATTAGAAAAGGCTAGGTCACTAATAAATCAGGATACTTATTAATGAAGGCAATAATACAAAAATAATTCATAGGAGATTATACAACTGTTGTTTGTACAGAGACATTGAAAGATTAGAGATGTTTTTCCTTTTAAATTATTACCTGATGTATATGCACACAGCCGAAAACAGTCACACAAGGTTATATTTCTAGTGACGGCACGAACATTAACTTGCCCTTAAATTTAATCTTCCAATCCTCTCAAGAGGGAACAAAACTGAAGTCCCTCTGTCTTCCGAAATTATACAAATAGACACGTAATTAGACAGGACACCAACAGGACGTCCGATCCAAAAATCCTAATCCACAGATCAGTAATAACTTCTTCTTATAGATAGATGATCCCTTCCACCAGCTTGCTCAAGCACAGTGATCGCTTCTAATATATAACATGAAGCTTGTTGTTGGAAATGGTAAATCGTTCCACATTCTCAATCTCAAAGACCCAATGTCTTCCTCCAACTCCAACGAAGGCGAATTGTAGTTGGTACTTGGACGCTGCAGGTCAGCCCGCGAATCTTAAATGAACTACGATTGCACCGGGAAGCTTAAACGGTGAAGTTATTATTTGTGCGGGATTTAGTATCCTTCTGAACAGCGGGAGGGTAAACAGAACGGTCACGAAGGATGACGAAGATGGCAGATGGCAAACTTAAATACAAAATAAATACAAAATAAATACAAAATAAATACAAAATAAATACAAAATAAATACAAAATAAATACAAA